>BPLS01012239.1:0-10547 GCA_019656275.1 Rhododendron kiyosumense | reverse complement strand
TTTTCCCTTCGAGAATTGACATGTTTGTCGATTGTTCTCGACCTGATTCTCCAATTCAATATTTTAAATCCAATGGCAAGCCAGTCTACTATTTTAAAAATCCAGAAACAGGTCATTGTTACTTTGATGCCTGTGATTGTGATGACTGTTTTGAGGAGAGTCTTCGTTTAGAAGATGATGAAGACTTTGATGATGATGACCCATGTCCCATATGCCCGTCGTCACCTCCTACACCTTGTAAATCTCCTCCGTCTCCTCAACCTCCATCTAACGATGACCATGTTTCAAATTTTGTTGGGCCTTCATTAATACTCAGTGAACTATAGGATATAACGGTAAATAAATTAAGTGAATGTCCTCCGACTCAAACCTATAACATATAGATTAGTTCCAATACCACAAAAGTCACGCATTTCTTATCTTTACAAAACAAATTCATGGTTGTTATGACAAAAATAACACACCCTCTGTCCCATAAAATCGGTCCATTTAGAAACTACATGCATTTTCCAAACTTAAAAATAATGTACTTACCGACATAATTTTTTTTGTGCAATATGGACTTTGATTGATAGATCTCGGTGAGATTTTTTGAACGGTGCCAAAAATTCAAAAAAATATTTTAAATATATTATTTTTAAGTTTGAAAATTGCATGTAATTTCATAGGGAATTAATTTTATAGGACGGAGGGAGTAATAATACTTGCAAATGAAATTATTTTTCCTTTAAAAAATTTGGAAACTTTTTGTTCGGAAAAAATAAAATGAATGGCCACTTGAGAAAATATTTCTAAACTTGTGAAGTCAAATATATCACACTTATAAAGCCAAGGAGAAAATGACTTCACTGTTTTGATGTTCATTTCACTTAATTGCTATCATTATACAACTCTAGTTTTATTCTCATCGGATAAAAAAACATGTTAATCACCGTTCCGCCCCTGACGGTTTTGGTTAGGGTTTAGATTAAAAAAAAAAAAAAAACTAGGTAGTTTCATTTTGAATAAGTCTAAAGAAACCAACTAGGGAGACCAACGGTGCAAATCGACAGCCACGGGGCCCACTCCGGACCTTGCATAGATGATCCGAGCCGTTCAATAATTTTAAAAAAATATCGAGTAGGCCTATGAAAAATCAGCTCAATCCGATATGTATAGGTGCTCGATCTAATTTTTCATTTTTTCCAACGATCCAAATCTGAATGAAAAAAATAAAAGGTTAGATCGAGCATCTATACATATCAGATTGAGCTAATTTTTTCGCGAGCCACCTTAATTTTTAAAAAATAATTATTAAACAACTTGGATCATCTGTATAAGGTTTTGAGTGGGTCCCGCGTAACCGTTAGTACTTCCGGTTGGTTTCCATAGTAGGATTCGTTTCATTTACTGATTTTGATTATGGATTTCGAGTTTTCGACCCGAAGTGAACCGAATCCGAAGCATTCATACCGCGAGGGCGAGGCATTTGGGTTAAACTTTAAAGGATCCTCTCGTTCGCGCGCGCGCTCAAGATAATCAAAGGGGCGATGAATCCAGTCCTCTCTCTCTCTCTCTCTCTCTCTCTCTAAAACAACTCCACCGCCATTTCCCCCGTGTTTCGAAATTCACTCTCTCTCTCTCTCTCTCTCTCCGATCTACAATGCGTACACTCGGCATACTCTCTCCACGTTTCTCTTTCCTCGTCTTAATCGTTGCCGTCGTCTTCGTACTCTTCTCCTCCCACTCCATCCTTACCTTCTGTTTTCGCTCTTCTACTCTCCAGGTATATTTTTAATACTCATATCTGATCCTCCCAATTTTTCTTCATTCTTGTAGAAAAGAACTCATCTCTATGAAAACCCTAAATCGATGTTTCCAAATTCTTGAAACCCTTCTCCTTGAAATTCAATGGAAAATGCTTTCACAGCCCTTGGGGGCGATGGATAACGTGTAAAAGATGTATCCCTATCCGAGAAAAATGTTTTGATATCTGTGAAAGTGTGTTTATATTCGTGATACGAGTATTCAACTATAAAGTTGTTTCGCAATATATGCACATTATTCCTGGCTTAGTGGGTGATGGCTAGCAAGAACCTCAACTGAATAACGAAAACAATGATTATTTGTATTCACCAAAAAAAATGTGTGTGGAAGTTTTGCTTAAGTTTTCTTTGAAAATTGCGATCGGAGAATGATGCAAGTGATATAGATCGGCCTCAATTTTAACAATAACCACGCTGGTTGTCATTTTAAAAGTCTGCAGTTGATTCCGATGTTTTCTCGGACATCTATCACTCCCCGGAGGTTTTCCGCCTCGATTATGGGGAAATGGAGAAGAAGTTCAAGATTTACATATACCCCGACGGGGACCCGAATACGTATTACCAAACACCAAGGAAGCTCACGGGGAAGTACGCGAGCGAAGGTTATTTCTTCCAGAATATTAGAGAGAGTCAGTTTCGAACGGATGATCCGGAGCGAGCGCATCTCTTCTTTATACCGATTTCTTGCCACAAAATGCGAGGGAAGGTACCGCCAGTGTTTCTTGCTTCATTTGTATTTTGTTGGCGTTTATTCATTCTTCTATGCTTGTGAAAGGTATTCTGATGATAGGGTTTTCTGTTGACACTTTAAATTGCATACTTATAGAATCAGAAGGGCTTCTTCCAGATTTTCATAGTACATCTGAAATCTGGCGACCACATTATTTTACCACATTTTGTTTATAATCTGAAGTGGTGCTGCGACAACCGCTTGAAATTAGTGGAATTCATATGGGAATCTATTTTATCAGCCACTGTGGATGCACATCAGGTGGTAGACGCGAGATGGTAAAGAAATGTGGTCACTGAGAGTATTGTTGTAATGAGATTCAAGATAATTGCTAACAGATCGCTCAAATACACATTTTCAAGTGTTTGTCGCTTGCAGCATTAGTGTTAGTTTACTCATTCGCTACATAGGGTGATATGATTTTCTGCATGATAGATCACCAATTTAAAAGCTATGCATGTCTGTTGTAGTATATAATTCTGCAGAGTTACCAGTATGAAAAAAAAAACTCGTGATGACCATTTGAATTTTTTCAGAACTTATTTCAATGGACAGCTTTCACTGTCATACTAATTCCAGCCTTTTTTTTCCCTCATTAACTTCCTCCCTGTGATAACTACTGGCTTCCTACTACATATCCTAATGCCTTTGTCTTGCATATGCTCTCGACAGACGTTCAAGTTGATTGGTTCCAAGTGACTTTTCTCACACATTGTGAATTAGATTACACCCTTCATAATATTTGCAATTCACTCCCTAACATGAACTTTTTAATATTGTCGTTGCCCAATCTTATAAATAGCCTAACCTAAATAGATGCAGTGTGTTGCTTTTTCTCTTTCTACACTCATAAACTTGTGTTTATATATTCCTGTGTGCAGGGTACGTCTTATGAAAATATGACTATCATTGTTAAGAGCTATGTAGAGAGCTTAATATCCAAGTACCCTTACTGGAATAGAACCTTGGGCACTGATCACTTTTTTGTAACGTGCCATGATATTGGTGTGAGGGCAACTGAGGGGCTTCCACTTCTGGTAAAGAATTCAATCCGAGTTGTGTGTTCACCGAGTTATGATGTTGGATTTATCCCGCACAAGGATGTTCCCCTCCCTCAAGTACTGCAGCCCTTTGCTCTTCCAGCCGGAGGAAATGACATAGCCAACAGGTGATTATGTTTGGTCTATTCAATATACTACTTCCTAGTATTAACAGTTATGTGCCATGGTACTTTCTGGAGTAGATGCATATCAATAAGGCATTCAATAGGTTGAGTACTTATTCCTTCATAGTTTCCCAAGGTTTCTCAGTATATATAAATGTTGACCCCTGACCCATCTTCTGTAGGCTACAAATCTTGTATGTTCCTTCATAAATCACAGTTCTAGTTTTGTATTCAAGTCAACTAACCAAAGACTTTATCCCACTTAATTAGGGTTTAGTTCTGACTTCATGCATTTAACGGGAGTCCATTGCATCTGATGGGAGAATATAAAGACCTTTTCTTTTACTGTGCCGGAGCCCCACGTATGGCCATGTGTGTTGTTTTTGTTGGGTTTACCATGGGGTTTATGATATGAAGGGCTAATAATAGAGAGGAAGCCACCTGCTATATCTTTCTTCAAAACTTCCTTTGTATAAGTACAATCTTAGAATTTCTTTCCAGGTTTTGGTCTTCAACTTAAAACTAGAATGATATCAGCTTTTCAAATAATTTGTCCTTGGACTCTTCTTTAAACTGATATTAGAATTGCGTCTTTTGAGATACTCATGAAGGACCATACTCATGACGGACCAAGCAAAAAAAATCTTGTATTGAGGTAGTCCATCTTTTCTTCCCTCAAAGCTTTTGGACTTATTGGGATGCAAGATTGGGCCTTTGCCTTTCCTGTTTAAAAAAAGGATTGACCCTTTGCCTGTTACTCTGATTTTTCCTATGGGGGTCTCCTTTTGTAGCCAAGGTGGCTGGGGAAGAGATAGACTAATTGGTAGATCCTTAGAGGAAGTATTTGACAAGGAATGCACAACTAATCTAACCATCATTTCTTCCTTCAAAAGCTAATAAAATTGATGGTTGGCACTCATTGTTTTCTCCATTGCTTCCTCCTTTAAAACAATGCTTTCCAAAGTTTGCACAAACAAGGAATCAAGGTTCCAAAAAACAATTCTTTCCTAGTTGGAACAAACTAGGAATCAGTTTCCTTTGTAACAACGGTATAACGACTTTGTTCTGGTTGAAATTCACTTGGCCTTGGTTTCTACGTTTCACGTTCAAGGGTATGTGTAAAATTGGACGCCAGAATTGAGACCCAAAAAGGTTAGGGTTATTTTCTCATTACGTTGTACTTATACGAATGTAAACAGTAATTACACTATAGTACTTTATCTCCTAATCTACTTACATAAGAGATTAAATGTAAATTACAACTAATTACATACAAACCCATAACTGAACACTCCCCCTCAAGTTGGTGCGAAGATATCAATCAAGCCCAACTTGAACACAATGGAGTGGAAACTCTTGCTACCAAACCCTTTTGTGAATATATTAGCCAATTGATCTTCAGATCTCACAAAAGGCATACATATCAAACCCTTGCTCAGCTTCTCCTTGATGAAGTGCCTGTCAATCTCTATATGCTTCGTTCTGTCATGTTGAACAAGATTATGAGTAATGTTGAACAAGATTATGAGTAATGTTGATGGAGCTTTATTGTCACAGTAGAGTTTCATAGGACCATTATCAGCAATTCTCAAATCACGTAACACAGTTTGGAGCCACAAGAGCTCATAAACGCCATGAGCCATAGCTCTGTACTCAGCTTCTGCACTAGACCCGGTGACCACTGATTGCTTCTTACTTCGCCAAGTAACCAAATTTCCTCCAATGAAATTACAATAACCAGAAGTAGAATGTTTATCATCCACAGAACCAGCCCAGTTAGCATCAGTAAATGTCTCCAATCGCAGGTGACCATGATTAGAGAACATAATTCCCTTTCCTGGAGCTGATTTGAGGTACCTTATGATACAATAAACTGCATTCAGATGCGAAGCACGAGGATCATGTATAAACTGACTAACAATATTCACTGCATAAGTAACATCTGGTCGAGTGTGAGCTAAGTATATTAGTTGACCCACAAGTCGCTGATACCTTTCCTTGTCAATGCACTCCCCCACATTGCCACTAAGATGGTGATTCGCCTCAATAGGAGAACTTTCAGGTCCATAGCCCTACATACCTGTTTCTTCCAAAAGATCAAGTCTATACTTCCATTGGGAGATAAAAATACCTCTATCAGACCTTGCCACTTCCATGCCAAGAAAGTATCTTAGTGATCCCAAATCCTTAATCTCGAATTCTAGAGCCAGACTAGATTTGAGATTAAGAATTTCATTCACATCATTGCCTGTCATTATTATATCATCTAACATATACAATAAGGACAACAATCTTACCAGTACCTCCCTTGATGAACATAGTATGATCTGCATGGCTTTGTTTGTATCCAAACCCCAACATAGCTTTGGAAAATCTGCCAAGCCACGCTCTAGGTGATTGCTTCAGCCCATAGGGCCTTATTCAATCTGCACACCTTCCCTTTAGCCTCAGAGGAAGAGAAACCTAGTAGTATGTCCATATACACCTCCTCTTCTAACTCACCATGGAGGAATGCATTTTTCACATCAAACTGGTGAAGGGGCCAATTCAAATTGGCAGCACAAGAAAGTAGAGCTCGCACAGTGTTCATCTTTGCTATTGGTGCAAATGTCTCCTCATAGTCAATTCCATAGGTTTGAGTAAAACCCTTGACAACAAGTCTCGCCTTGTATCTCTCAACTGTACCATCAGCATTCTGCTTAACAGTGAAAACCCACTTGCATCCTACTGATTTCTTTCCTCCTGGAAGTGATACTAGCTCCCAAGTGCCATTCTTTTTCAAAGTTGTAATCTCTTCTACCATAGCTCCTTTCCACTTAGGTATTATGAATGCATCCTACCAATTCTGTGGAATACATATAGAAGAAAGAGACGAAACAAAGGCGTGGTATGAAGGACATAATCGATCATAAGAGACAAATTGAGAGATAAGATGTTGAGTACATGACCTAACACCTTTCCGAAGAGCAATAGGAAGATTATCAGACTCAATAAAGTGAGGTTCAATAGGAGAAGATTCATTACCAGATAAGTCAGCTGAGGAATCCGGAATTGGAGCAGGAGATTGTAATTGACGAGGTGGTATTACACATGAGGATTTTCCTTTCTTCTGACTAATGTAGGTCTTTAAGTTAGACCCTTTCAGCCGTTGTGGTAGTTCCTCAATGTTGTCACCAATGTCATGAGTTGCTCTTAGCAGATATTGGTTCATCTCTAAATTGTTTTCTCTTCCCCTTACCATGATTATAAACAGAGGTAAACATCTCTTCCTCCCTCATCTCTTCCTGTCGATGCTCCCCCTGAAGAGATGGAGTGGAAGGAGAGTAGAAGGACATGGTTTCCCAAAAAGTAACATCCATAGAGACATAAAACTTTCTAGAGTGAGGATCATAACATTTATAGCTCTTTTGGGTAGGAGAGTACCCAATAAAGACACTTATGGGCTTTAGGACCTAGCTTGCCTCCAGAGGTATGAGGGGCATGAACAAAACACACACAACCAAACACCTGCGGTGGGAGAGTGGTGACACGAGAACTGTGTGGAAGACACTTAATAGGTGTTTTGAACTGGAGAATACTAGATGGCATACGGTTGATAAGATAAGTAGCAGTCAAAATTGCCTCTCCCCAAAAAATTTGGGAACATTCATGGTGAATAAAAGAGAACGAGCTACCTCAGCAAGATGACGATTCTTGCCATAGTTGTCAAAATCGTACGATTCACGATTCGTATCGTACGATTCGATGGGTAATTGATACGAATAGGCTACCGAATCGGAAATAGCTGAGAATCGTAAGTGAATTGGTGATTTACGATTCGTATCGTATGATTCGATACGATTCGGTGAGTAATTGATACGAGTAGGCTGCCGAATCGGAAATAGCTGAGAATCGTAAGTGAATCCGTGAATCATTCGATTCACTTAAAATTTCTGAACTTTATTTTTTTCTCTTGTTTTGCTTCTTTTGTTGTTTGAAAAGGGTTCAAATATTTTTTTAAGGTCTAGTATTGTTATATGTCATCTTTTGTCTATGTTATATGGATAGATAATAAGAAAAAGAGATTTATTACGAGAGTGAATCAAAAATGAGGAAGGTAAATGGAATATAACAACCCTATAAACCTTCTAAGGGTTTGTTTTGTACTTATAACTCTTTCGTACAAAATAAACCATAAGTAGGCTTTATGAATCATCATCTCTTGGTAGTTGCAATGGAAGCAACTTACCTAATATTCCACGTTATTATCGAATTATCATTTAGAAGAAAGTATTTATTGATTTAGGCCTAAATCTTTCATTTGTAGTATATATTGTTGTTACCCTAATCAATAAGCTTAGGTTTCTGTGCATTATAAAAGTCATGACCGAATCAGAGCGATTCACGATTCGAAAAACGACCATTTCGATTCTCTATTTGATTCACGATTTGACAACTATGATTCTTGCGTTCAGCAACTCTATTTTGTTGTGGAGTGTCAACACAAGTTGTCTGATAAACAATGCCATTTTCTTCTAGGAATGTCCTAAAATTCCTATCTATATACTCAGTCCCATTGTCATTACGGAGAATTTTGATATTCGTATCAAATTGAGTGTGTACCATGGCATAAAAAGATTTAAAACAAGAAAAAACGTCACTTTTTGACTTAAGTAAATACACCCAAGTAACACGAGAATAACAATCAATAAAAGTGACAAACTATCGAAAACCTTTAAGAGAGGTAACAGGGGAAGGACCCCAAACATCAGAATGGATAACAGTAAAAGGAGACGCACTTCATTTATTAATAGGTGCATAAGAAGAATGTTTATGTTTTCCAAACTCACATGCTTCACAAAAAAACTGACTCTTAGGACAATGCCTTATTAAATTAGGAAAAAGTTTCTCAAAAATTTCAAAAGAGGGATGACTCAATCTACGGTGCCACTGATGTAACATATTAAGAGTTGCACCCGTATCTGTTTGCAGAGCAAAACCACATGACATGGGTGGACGAGGTGCAGATTCCAAAAAATAAAGGCCACCATGTGATTTACCACTGCCAATCACCTTTCCTGTATCCAGTTCCTGAAAGACACAATGAGTAGGAAAAAAGGTCACGGAACAATTTGCAGAACGAGTAAGGCTACTAACAGACATAAGATTAGTGGTAAAGTTGGGAATATGTAAAACTGAAGAGAGAGAAATAGAGGGAGAATAGCAAACGGAACCCTTCCCTAAGATAGCAGAGAATGACCTATCTGCTATTCGGACCTTCTCCTTACCAGAACAAGTAGAGTAAGAATCACACCCAGTCATATGATCTGAGGCACCAGAATCTATAATCCAAGGAATAGTAGAAGAGGCAGTAAATGTACTAGCAGCGGTCCTCCTGATCGTGCGTCACTCCAGTGTGATTATTGCCACAACACAGGTCATACAAGGGATTTTTGTTGGAAGCTACATGGCAAGCCCTCTCGTGGGTGCGGGGGTGGACGCAGTGGCCATGGTCATGGTCCGGTGTGTTCTCGGGCCTAGGCCCATGTTTCGGAGTCTATAGTCAGCACCTTGCCTGATTCTGGGAATCAGTCATCATCTGATCATATTGGTGGTTTCTCTTAGGGGGAGATATGTTAAAGCATCCAACTCCAAACCAATTGGCAAAGAGTGGAGAGGCTGCCCAGGCTCATATACTAGTTTTGGAGGAGATAATTAACCGATGTGGGACAAATCCCAACACTCCCCCGCACGTGCAACCCCCGACTCGCACGTGAAGAGATAAACAAAGGATCCATAACACATGGATCACAATGAAACAAAGTGCAACTATGGCACAAACAAAGGGGAAAATCCTCCGAAATTCTAGCTCTGATACCATGTAAAATTGGACGCCAGAATTGAGACCCAAAAAGGTTAGGGTTATTTTCTCATTACGTTGTACTTATACGAATGTAAACAGTAATTACACTATAGTACTTTATCTCCTAATCTACTTACATAAGAGATTAAATGTAAATTACAACTAATTACATACAAACCCATAACTTAACAGTATGGCTTAGTTGTCTTTTTCTTTATGTCTCTATTTGTTAGCTGTCATTGTGTTCATGCTTCCAAAGATATACAACATAACCTGTAGTCAGTGAATATGTCCAATATCCATGCTGCAATATGATGGAAGCCTATTCTTAGACTGCCTACTAATAAGTTACATCAGAGTGTAATGTGCAGGAAGACGCTGGGTTTTTGGGCAGGCCATCGCAATTCAAAGATAAGAGTCATACTAGCACGTGAATGGGAGAATGACACAGAACTTGATATCCAGAACAATAGAATCAATAGAGCAACCGGGCATTTGGTATACCAAAGGAAATTTTATAACACAATGTTCTGCATATGCCCCAGTGGATCACAAGCCAATAGTGCTCGAGTTGCAGATTCTATCCATTACGGATGTGTGCCTGGTAAGAGAGAAATATACTCAAGTCTTTTGTTCTCATATATGTTTGTACATACGTACATACATACATATATAAATATACATTATATATGCTTATCTGGACTGAGAGAGAGAAAGAGAGAGATATGATGTTTTTATAAGGGTTTTCTTGAATATGTGGTGGTAGATGAATTGATTCGTGGCAATTAGATTCAAACAGCTGTTTTAGTGACATTTCAACTTGACTGAGAGAAACGGCCAAGCTTCCATTCCTTAACTCTTTGAAATCTATGACTTTGGCATCGGACCACCTTCTTTATTCATGATAATTTTTGCTAATTGTTCCACCTACTCTGAAAGTCTGAATATAAAAAGTCAAGGGTCCCGAACTCGAAGGTTATTGTTTTCTGATTCCTTGGTGTATCT
>BPLS01012217.1:0-10209 GCA_019656275.1 Rhododendron kiyosumense | reverse complement strand
TTTTATGGCTCCTAAATTTCAATTGGGCCTATTTTGTGTAAATGAAGTTTAGTGTAAAAAAATTTGGGCCATATATACATACATATATATAGGGATCCTATAATTTTAAGAGCCCTCGTTTTAAACATTTTTTTTTTGTGGGGGGGGCCGGGGTGGTGGGTGGGGAGGCCTTCAAAATTGGATGTTAGTTGAACACCGATTGAAGGCACGAGCAATTCCTAGTAGCTTAACAAGTCATAAAACAGAACATAGAGTCAAAATACAATTCTGGCCGGAAGAATTGTCACAGCCACAAAGTAGTGAGGTGGCGGATGCGAGATGCCGACTGGTTCTTGTTTTCTTTTCTAATTTCTCATTTTCTTTTCATGGGTTCAATTAAAGCCACAATAATACTTAAAAATACACTCAATATACTTTAGAGTTAAGGGGTAATGTAGTGACCCATCCCAAATATTAATTTATTTTATTTAATGTGACTGTGTGTAACTATATTTAGTAATTAAGGCATGGATTTATTTTATATAGACGTCCATATACATGTGTATATGTGTTTGGTTGATCGGGTATGAGTTGTGTGATAAGAACCGAGTGCATTGGACCCATATGTGATGGATTTTTTTTAATATAAGCTTTTAGAGTCAACTGCTATTAATTGTTGGCTTTATGGGCGCTAGTGTAATGACTCAAAACATTTTAGAAGATGGAGCAATCGCTTGATTCTTGGAGGGCCATAGTGCAATTTTGCACTTTAAATGGCTGAAGTCAACCGAGAACTCTAGAGAGTACTCTATTATTATTTTTTTTCCCCTTTCCCGTTCACTCTCTCTCTCCCTCCCATCCTCTCAACTCCACATAAGCCCTCCTTGTTCAACTCTAAAATTGAAGGCTAAGACTCGCAAATCTCGCAAAAAGGTAAGAAGAAAACGTGATCTATGGACAGAGGGATACACATTGATCCGAACAAAATCTTGATCGGCTTACTTTGGAGTTCCTAGCTTTTTTAAAATATGGCTGTTTTGGAGTAGGATACATGACTAATTGTCACGCCCTCAATTTTTAATATAATTAAATAATTCATTTCAATAAAAGATCCTCGCATAAAATAAATAATATCCAAAAGAGTTCCCACCTGTTTAACTTTACAAACAAGTTCCCAAGTTTAAAAATATACAACATTGGCACTCCGGCCCGAAACGAGTCCAAATACACGTACAACCAATTACTAAGTTACAAAACGATTTAGTCCAAAGAAATTTTTGATAATTAGTTACAACTCATTTTGATCAAAAGGAAGTCATTATAAAGCCGATTAAGTAACTCAATGAAATTAGCTTCTAAGAGTCTTCCACATCCAAGCACATGAATGCATGCAAATTATTGTCCAGCATTTGAACCTGAAAAGAAAAATTAGATTGAGCTACACTAGCCCAGTAGAAAAATCTTTACCAATTCTATGTATACATATGGGGGCTGGTTCTACCCACACAAGTTTTAACACTACATCTCAACCATTAAAACCAATGGCTAAGATTAAAACTTAACAAATCTCCCAACACATTTGCCATACACTAAAATTACTCATTTCTTCCCAAAACAATCCCACGGCAACCAACCCCTAACCACACCACCACCATATCCCAGATTCACCTTCCGGCCAGTCTCCCCGGCCCTTCGCCATTGCCGGTCTCATCCTCCACCATCACCACCATTGGCACCTCCTCTCTCAAAGATCAAATCACCAGACCCCTCCTCCTTCTCACTACACCAAAATATAGTTAATGCAGAACTTTATACGCGGTAGATTTTAGTAAGGGCCCAATCTGAACATTTAAGCGGCAGGCCAATTTTTATGCCGCAAGAAGTCAAATCTAATGGGGCGTTCCATCCTTGACCCAATGAAAAAGCTTGAAACAGTGTCGTGCTAAGATCAAGTTCGTGCTCCAATCTTAATGATTTCGCGCTTCAATTTTTTCGATTTTTTAGAAATCGTTTAATTATACTCACTAAATTACTCGAGCACCCTAACCATTATGAAGGCTATGCCGTAATTTAAAAATGATGGATTTCGCCGGAATTAGGGGTCGCCAGAGATGAGGCTGGCCAGAGTTGGGGTCGGCCGGACATGGAGGTGCTGGGTGGGGAGAGGTTGTTGGAGATCCAGGCTGTGTGAGGGAGGGAGGGAGGGAGAGATTAGGTGTAAGTGAGATAGAGGAAATGGAGTACAATTTAATCTTAGCCATTAGTTTTAATGGCTGAGATGGAGTGTCAAAATTTGTATTAAAACTTGTGTGGGTGGAATTGGCCCCATAAATATGAAGCCAAGTGCAAATGAGATAACAAGGGGATATAGTTCAATCAAGAGATAACAATGAACTCGTAGGTGTATCGACATTCATTGCGATCATTCAAGGATATGCCATTATCACAAATGACCACACAATTCACAAGACTCATGCACTCTACTACCTCAACACAACTTGTTATCCCAAATTCCCACCATCGGTATTTCCACTCTGTGTGTTACCGTATAACACCACGAGGATTACCGTGTTACCACCCCTTGTGTCATAGTGATTTCTAACGACTTCAGTCACCGTATTACCATCCCTTGCGTTACGAGACCCGTCTAAGTCTCCGTATTACCACCCATTTCGTTACGAGACCCATCTAAGTCTCTGTATTACCACCCCTTGCGTTACGAGACTCTCTAATCCAACTTCCAACTCAGACAACCACTTTCTCACACAATACGCAAGTTAAGACTCCCCCATGTTCACATTCATAGATGAGACTTCATACAACATGCCAACGTTATCACAAATATGCAACAAACATTTACAAGTGCCAAAAATCAATAGAAAGTGTTTAACTAGGTAATTCCTTATTTGTTCCTCACTAATGGAAGGCCAATGGGTCAAGAATATCATCCACTAGTTATAGGAAGTCATAATGACAAAACAAAAATCATAGGAGTAGCCGACGGATGTTGAGAGACTGACACACCCCCACTCTAATGATCATAACTTTCTATGTACTTAAAGTCTTAAGGCGATTTTGGTGGCAATGGAAAGCTAACTTCAAGATCTTCAAATTGATATAAAGTTTGCATGAATCGGACATCGGACGAGGAAGTTATGGCCGTTTGAAATTGGCCTGAAACTCAGAAGATGAGCAGAATTTCAAGAGATAGGAGGGATCGATCCCCAAGGTGAAGATGTCCAGATTTGAAAGAGGGATTGATCAAGGAAAAAAAAAAACACTCGAAAATTTTCCGTTGTCATGGTTTGCCGTGGTTTACTTCATTTTTTGATATGCATGTATGACATTAAATTTTCTTGCTTGATGATTGAAATGGTATATGAGCTGAAGTGGCAAATGGGGGGCCCAAGGCCGGCTCATAAGTTTTGGAGGCTGAAAGCGAACCTCTTAAATGATGCCTCCCAATATTTTTTATACAAAAGTAATCTACAAAAAGTCTTATAAAAAAAACCATTACAAAAAGTAATTCCACCACTATAAAAAAAAAAAAAAACCATAACTCCTCAGGCCCTTCTTTTTTTTTATCGTCCCAATATTTCTGATGAGTAATTCTATCTTTTGGGCCTATTTTATGGCTCCTAAATTTTAATTTGGCCTATTTTGTGTAAAGGAAGCTTAGTGTAAAAAAATTTGGGCCATATATACATACATATATATAGAGATTCTAAAATTTTAAGGGCCCTCGTTTTAAACATTTTTTGGGGGCTCGAAGCACGTGCTTCCTTGGCCTCTTTCTTTAGCCGGCCGGGGGGGGTTGGGGAATGGGGCCTTCAAAATTGGATATTAGTTGAACACCGATTGAAGGCACGGACAATTCCTAGTAGCTTAACAAGTCATAAAACAGAACATAGAGTCAAAATACAATTCTGGCCGGAAGAATTGTCACAGCCACAAAGTAGTGAGGTGGCGGATGTGAGATGCCGACTGGTTCTTGTTTTCTTTTCTAATTTCTCATTTTCTTTTCATGGGTTCAATTAAAGCCACAATAATACTTAAAAATACACTCAATATACTTTAGAGTTAAGGGGTAATGTAGTGACCCGTCCCAAATATTAATTTACTTTATTTAATGTTTCTGTGTGTAACTATATTTAGTAATTAAGGCATGGATTTATTTTATATAGACGTGCATATACATGTGTATATGTGTTTGGTTGATCGGGCATAAGTTGTGTGATAAGAACCGAGTGCACTGGACCCATATGTGATGGATTTTTTTTTTTAATATAAGCTTTTAGAGTCAACTGCTATTAATTGTTGGCTTTATGGGCGTTAGTGTAATGACTCAAAACATTTTAGAAGATGGAGCAATCGCTTAATTCTTGGAGGCCCCGTTTGATAAAGCTCTATAATTTTTTTTTCCCCTTTCCCATTCACTTTCTCTCTCCCATCCTCTCAACTCCATACAAGCCCTCCTTGTTCAACTCCAAAATTGAAGGCTAAGACTCACAAATCTCACAAAAAGGTAAGAAGAAAACGTGATCTATGGACAGAGGGATACGCATCGATCCGAACAAAATCTTGATCGGCCTACTTTGGGGTTCTTAGCTTTTTCAAAATTTGGCTGTTTTGGAGTAGGATACATGACTAACCCTCTTGATATATTTATTTTTAATATAAATATTGTGAATTTGTTGTAGAACATGAATATTTTTTAGATTATGTGAAAATTTGTGTTAGGGTTTTAAGATCTCACATAAGGAGTATGGGTTCTTGTTGATACTTGTTAAATTCTTGAAATTTATGTGTTATTGAAGTGTAGAGTTGTTTAGTGTAGAAAATATATAAAGTTTATTTGAGACCTTGTATCCATGTTGCGCGTTGAACATCTAGAGAAAAAAAAAATGTTTACTTGAGGAGTTAAAGTTGGTTTGAGATGCAAATACGATGACACTTGCACTTTTAGATTTTATTTTCTTATGACTTGTGAAAGTTACTAGTGTCAATTTGGAAGAGTTCATATAAAGTTAAAGTTTATTGAACGCTTGAGGGTTGAATACTTGACTAGGACTTATTTGGACAATGTTGGGATATGAAATATCCCGTTCGGTGAGATAAGTTAAGATGATTGTGCTCAGATTGTGTTGGTCTAGATCTAGGTGGTGCACTTAGGAAAAGCAAGCTAGGCTTGGCGAGTTCCTCGGTGAAAGACTGGAAATTGTTGGGGTGGTACACTGCACCCGATTACCCCAATGCAAGGGTGGTGCTTGTACCCAATTACCCCGGTTCATGGGGTGGTACTTGTACCCGTCTACCCTTGGTTTGTGAGGGTGGTGCTTGTACCCGATTACCTCGGTTCATGGGGTGGTACTTGTACCCAGCTACCCTCAGTTAAATATTAGAATAGCACATGGTTGTGAATTTGAGTTGAACCTAGGAATGTTGGGCTAGGTTGATTAGTTGGGGAACGTATAAGGTTATTATTACGATAAATTTATCGACACTTGAGAATTATGTGTTTTATGCTTGTTTCACAGCATTTATGTTAAACTTGAACTTATTATTTGGTTTAGTCTTGTTTTCTACGGACTTCGGCTGATGTTGTTTAACATATGTAATGGAATATGTAAGACTACAAGGCCAGATTTATAATTATGTCTTTAGTAGTATGATTGTGGAAGCGACCTTATTTTATTATTTTGGAACTGAAAAATTATGGGTTATGTAATTTTATTTTGGAAGCCCACCCTATGGCTTGTAAAACTTATTTTTATGGAAAAAATATGTTGTTCTTGGACTTAAGGGAATAAAGCAAGATAGTTTGATACTATGGAATTTAAGATTGGTGGGATATCCTTCATAGTACAGAAAACTTCACAAGCTTTTATGAAAAATATATTCATTATGATAATTCTTATTTTTTTTTAAAATGATAAATTGCTTCAAGGTTTTAAAAAAAGAAAAGTCTTTTATTTTGGTCAACCCTTTCAATGTATGTTTGACGAGGACTTGACTTTTCAATGCGATATTTATGCATTTATGGCTATTGGTAAGGTTGAATTTTTCAGGGCGTTACAGGTAATGAAAAATCTATATTGGTCCTTGGAGTTCTAGCTAGGATTAAAAAAAATGGAACAGTGGCAGCAATGGTGGAACCGGTGGTACTCTTCCCTTACTTTTTCTTCTTCTTTTTCGTTCTCCTTCTCCTCCTTTTCCTTTTTCCCCCAGTAGCCCCCTTCTCTCTCGGCAAAACAAGAAAAAGAAAAGGAAGAAGAGAAGAAGATGATGGATGATGACTAGTCCCTCTTTCTCCCGATTTTTTTTTGAATGGTGGAGATGGATTTTATTATTCTATTGTCAAACAAAACAATGAAGAATCAAGACAAAGAAGAAAAAAAAAACAAAATAGGTAAAGGTATGGATGATCTCTCCATTTCTCTCTCTCGGCCAAGCAAGACACAAAATGGAAGAGTAATTGTTTTTCCTTTACCTCAGCCGAATAAATGGGGAATGGAGGTGGGATTGGTTGTTGTAGGGAAATGTGGGAATGGAGTGTGGGAATTGGTTTTGTAGAGAAATTGGAGGGGGGTGGGGAACTAATATTGAGGAGTAGTGGAGGAAGGTGAGATGCAAATTTGAAAGATAAGGATGGAATTGGCAGAGTGTGAGAGGGAAGTGGAGGTTTAGTTTCGCTTCTTCTTTTTTGGGTTCATTAGGAAGGATAAGGAATGAATATGGATGTGTGCATATCTAAAGTATAATATTTTCTGCATACAATTTTGCAAGTAATATCAATTATACGCATAATAATGTATTTTAATTATTCAATCTAATTAATTATTGAATTCAGAATTTAACATTACAAATTTTTATTTGAAAATTTTAGGATAAAAATTAGGGTCGTTACAATATGGAGAGTAGAAGTACACCAAAGTTAGAGTTAGAATCCAATTAACTTGTCAAACAATTTCCTAATTTACGAAAATTAATGAAGTTTTTAAATATCCATCTTCAAATTTCATTCCACGTAAGTATCCATCCCAGCTATTTTGAACTGTCATGTTTTCATCTCTTTCACTTGTGAAATACCTTCTAAACCCTTATTTGGTGATACATATAAATATGCATAAATATTGTTGCCTAATTAGGACCTAAAATCATGGATTTTGACCACATTTCATCCCGTCTTTATTTCAAGTGAAAAAAAATAAGGGGTTTCAATTTTTAAATATTTAAATCATTAAAGGATATGTTCTTAAAATCCAAGGGTTAACTTATTTCCATATCTTCCAACGAATTCATGGGCTTCCACGGCCCAAAATAAAATATTCATAATAGATTTGCAAAACCAGCAAATTTGCAACCATGTTTTATTCATGAAAACACATGAATAAATTACTCGAAGAAACATGACTAAATTAAATAAAAAAACATGAAAAACATGATCAATACATCATGTTTTAAAATCGACCATAAAAAATCATGAACAAATTAATCGACCATATTTTTCATCTATGCACCATGAAAAACATGAATACACCATGTTTTATTCATGAAAACACATAAATAAACATGAAAAAACAAGAATACACCATTAAAAAAAATGAATACAAATGTCATTCTCACTGGTAGCCGAAAAACGTATTTACTCATATCGAAATACATGAAAAAAAAAAAAACATGAATACAAAATGACCGGTGACTACCCAATCCAAACCGGTGATCTCCCTTGAATATCCTGGTCTTGATTTCGACGTGTTCTCCCTGGAATATTCCCGATCTTGATGTCGGCATGATCTCCCTGAGTATTCCGTCGTCGTGAACTCCCCGGGAGATCAGTTCTTTGCTGTATAAAATAGACGAGAAATAGTCATGCGATACACTTTTTTGCTCCTCCGTCTTGGATCTACACCATCGCGTCCCTGTCGAGGGAGGCCGCCACTGGGAAGGGATCTAGCCTTGTTGTCTTAGTTTGTCTGTAAGTCAGGTTAGGACCCAACAGTATACTCTGCGCGGTCATCGAGCGCTAGACAGGCCTCAGCTGCCTCGCCGAGCTTCTCCTACGCATCCTAACATTTAAACACTCGAAAATATATTATGTACCTCGGCGAGGCAAAGTGACTTCTGGAGGGTCATGAAGCCCAATAGGGAACTTTCTTCATTCAGAAAACATTCCTAACGTTCGACGGGACGGAAACCGCTTGTCGACTTGTCCTCTCGGAGGAGGCTCATGGATGTGGTAGTTCGGTAACATTCTAGAAGCTTCTGTTGATAGATGAGGTGCCTTTTCTGATAACCGAAGTGACATTTTAGACTGAAGTGACATCCCTGACATTGGCTAGAGTGACTCTGTAATCCCCAAGAAGCGGTGTTCATTAAATGACTCTGACACGTGACGTCATCCGAGCATAGGGACGCACGTGGGAGGCATAGCTGACTTGTTCGACACTCTATGTCTCTACTTATAAATAGGAGGTTACCCCTTCTAGGAGGAGAGTTTGAAGATATACGAAGCAACACTCACTTCTCTCTCTTACCTACTTTCTTACTAAATTTCTTCTTCTTCCTACACATACTGACTTGTTCGTCAGAGCTTCTTCCCGGAAGAACACTCCCATCCGATTTGCAGGTGTGAAGGTCCCCACGTCAACCCTCCCTATGGTTCAACAGCGGGAAGAAAGGTTCAAGAAGGTCTTTGGCTAATTCAGCCCCCCACAATGGGAGCATTGGAGCTCCTGGGATGGTCACGGTAAGACTAGGCTTCCCTATTACGATGGCTCTGAGTTTTGCCATGGTTTTTGGTATGCTTTCTGTCAGATTCACCATCTCTCCTAAAACTAATTGGTGGTATGAAGGATTTAATTAAGTCGTTTATGGCATTCGATATTGCACCCGCAAGTTTGTTTTTAGAGCGGTCAAAGGGAGTGACATTGTGTAACCAAATTTATGGGAGCATTCCGAACCCAACACTTTCCCTGCCACTTACCCCTCAGATTGCCTTTCAGCTTACTATTTTGACGAGGGCAACCGACAATTCCGGTCATACCGTGCTCACGGAGTTAGGCGTCCAATTTCTAGGCCCTTGAAATATTTATTTTTTATTAAGAAGAATATTCTGCTAATGGGGGACACAACATTATTCGTTATCCGTTCCACTATTTTTCCCCTTATCAAGTCACTGTTGACATGTGCAAGTTTAACAGATTCAAAGTCAAGACTGGGGAAAGCCTAAACATCCCGAGGTTTCAAAACAGTACTCTGCAACTTTTATTTGCAAGAGGGCTAAACCTAAACCTAATAGTAACTTGCAGGCATTTCCTACTGCCTCCCTTGCCATGTCAACGCTAGAATAGTTTTGTGTAACCTAGTTTCATGGGTACCCCTTGAAAGGAGATTTCTAAGTTTGGTTATTTTAATGTGACATCTTTTTAGAACAAATGTTATTAAATTTAGTAATTTTTTAATTTTAATTATACCACTGTTGATACTCTTATCAAATAAATTTCTAAATGGTCCTTAATGATTACTCCTATATACAAGTACCTTGAAATCAATGAATTTTTGGTCCATCTATAACTTTATCAACTTAAAATAAGTACAAAAAATTTACAGATTGTCAAATAAGTTGAAACAATAAAATAAATGATGATCTATATAATTGCTAGCAAATGTTCTTTATTAACTATGTTAAGTGGATAAGCTAAAAATCATGATTTTTTGACTTATTTTTTCTTTATTCTGTTATTCAGAAAAGTTTGAGTGTAATTTGATCATAATCTTTTATTTTTCCGATTCCTCTTGTCAAAACGAACGAATAATCCACAAAAATTTGACATGAAACTAACAAATGCAAAAATATTAAATAAAGACACAAAAGTCAATTGGCCATTTTTTCCCAATTATTTAAGCCAAACTAGGTTGTATTTTTTTTATGACTGTTCATATTTGGCTTATTTGTAAGGATGGTCCCCAAAGTATTTTTAAAATGTCAATTTGGTCCCTAATATACTAATTGTTCTATTGCATCCCCAATATTTACAATGCATGTTTAAATGATCCCCGAAGCTAACTCCATCCAAATTGACTGTTAAAAGTAGGGGTATATATGGAAATTAATTACAAATTTTTCATCTTCAACCTTCAAACATCTGTCCTAACCCTACCAAAAACCCACAACTATTCCCCACCTAAAACCAGCCATGAAATCCCTCCATTCTCCCACTTTCCCGT
>BPLS01012211.1:0-11067 GCA_019656275.1 Rhododendron kiyosumense | reverse complement strand
GATGGAAGCAATTATGGACATCAATCACCAGTTTGGATTTTGATGATAAGTTGCTGTTACTTCCTCATAATCAAACTAATAATCCAATGCTGCACTGGATTTTCATAAGTTTTGTATGCAGAGTGTTGTCACTGCATAGGCGAAAATGTGTGGAAAAGTTCCGTCTCAAATGCACTCAGACTTGCGATGTTTCATATGTTAACTGGTGGATTGCTGATATATTACTGCGTGATGTTCGAGAACTTGATCTGTCCGTTCATGTGGAACATTCTATTTTGCTTCCTCAGGAGCTCTTTACTTGTAGAACTCTGGTGGTGTTAAAACTGCATGATATTTATGATGTTACGGTCATGGATGTACCTACTTCGGTTTCCCTCCCTAACCTCAAAATTCTACATCTTGTTGGTATTGGCTTTGTAGATGATGACTCAATCAGTAGGTTCATCTTTGGCTGCCCTGTGCTTGAAGAGCTGAGGATAACTAGATATGCGAGGGACAATGTGGGTGTGATTAATGTTGTTGCACCTGTTCTTACAAGCTTGATTATATCCAAATGTTTGGCAGAGTATACTCACGGTTTGAAGTGCAAGATTGTGCTAGACACCCCGGCACTTCTATACCTCACGATCCGTGGTTCTCCTGCAGAAGGTTATTTAGTAGGGAACTTGTGTCACCTTATCAGAGCTGATATTGATTTTTTTAAAGGGCGTAATGATTCAACTGGCTCTGAAGGCATAACCAATCTTCTCAGTGGGATATCCGGTGTTCAGTCTCTACACTTATCTAATTACTCTATGGAGGTATGGCTGCTTATATCTGATCTCTTTATGTAGTTAACTGCTTAACCAATCCCAGTTGACCACCCATGGTTGTATGCATGGTTTGCTAGTTAATTTGCATGTCATTCTCTAGCACTTGACTCATTAAAGTGTTCTTGTATAAAGGTTATTTCCTCTAGTAACTCTCTGCTGCCAAAGTTTCATAATATGACTTACTTGGAGCTTGGTGCAATGTCTAATGATGGATGGAAATTGCTGCCAGAGTTGCTGGAGAACTCCCCACATCTGGGGACACTTGTTTTTGAAAAGGTGAGTCAAAGGTAGTCTTTTCTTATTTGGTTTAGAGTTTAGACTATATTTGGATTCTGGAATTGTCTAGTGCCTGGTTTTTGGATGGAAAAGAAAGGAACGTTGTGTCTGTACCAAACACAAGCTAAGTAGATCATCAAGAAAATAAAAGAAAAAAACACGAGCTAAGTAGCGTTTTTGGTAAATAAAATTTCATTCAAGAAACACAGCCCAAAGGCTTCAAATGATACAGAGTATCCCAAGAAGCAAAGCAAAATTGTGAAGAACCACAAAGAAACACCACCACACTAACCCAACTAAAGGAAACAAAAAATCTCAGCTGGAAATTCCAGTAGTAATATTCCAAGTACTGCAGACTGTATAGTTCCTCTGAGTTTGAATCACTTTCCACCAAGAACTAAGCTTATCTTTCAAATCATTCTCAAGCAGCTGAATGATAGCATCACGGCCAGTAGCCGAGCTTGAAAATCCTAGAGTTTCTTTCAATCCACAAGTGATACAGGGCTCCTGCTATTACCAACTTAAAAGCCACAGAAGCAAAACTCTTTACTTTTACATGCTGCAAGGCCCAATTCACCTCAATGTCCCAGTTAGTAGGGTTCCTTCTAATATTAAGCTTGTTGAGAAGAAAAGGAGCACTGAAAAAACAAATGGTTATGAGACTCTTCCAACTGATTGCATAGAACACATGTAGATTCCAAATGATTCCCCAACTCAACATTACTCAATTTGTTAAGGTAGCAAAGCCAAAGATTAAATGCCCGTCTAGGCACACAACAGCTATACCTAACCAAATGGAACCAAGCTACCTGCATTCCCCCGTACCTAATGGCATTCCAGGTAGAATTAACAAAAATTCCCATCTTAAGAAGGCAACCAAAAAAACAGAATCTTCGATATCAATATGAGGCAAAAGAGTACGAGGAGTATGCTCAATGATGTATCATGTATGTAACAGTAGAGCTTCTTTGTCTTGGCCATCTCCATCCTCCATTTAAAATAATGGAAGATACTTTGGTCAACAAAGATCTCCCTACAATTCTAACAGCTCTTTCCCCAAACTTCAGGAATAAGGCCCTAAGTGGTGCCAATTATCCAGCCATAAGCATGTGTCATTTCCATTACCAATGTCGTATTGAATCAAGGGTTGAACAAGAGGTCTGAGCTTGACCATTTCAATTTCTTCTGTAATCAGGGACTTCGAGATAAAAATTTGTATTATCCATTGCATTGGAATCCACCTGAGAATGTGCCTTCTTGTTTGCTCTCTCACCTCAAGGTAATTGAAATTAGATTCTTTGAGGGGGAGAAAGAAGAGTGGGAGATGGTCGAGTACTTTCTGTGCAATGCAAAAGTTTTGGAGAAGGTGAACATGCATTACAGCGATGAAAGAGACTGCACAATCCAGATCACACAGCGGAAAAAAGCAAGAGCTTGAGGTTTGTAACAAAACTTTTGATCAAAGGGTCTCCAGGACTTCGTCATGTCGCAACACAATACCAGACTTGTTTTGGATATTTTTGTGGTATTCTCACTTTCTCAAATTAGCTTGTGAAAATCAATTTGCCATCATGATGCTGGAAGTGGGGTTGTGACAGTGGAGATAAAGTTCTCTATTAGTTCTCTTGATCCTCTTTGTTTTGGTACTTCAATTTGGTACCTCTGGTAATGGACTTTGTTAGTAGGCTAGCCTCCGGTGAAGTAGGTGAATTGCTGTATATTCACGTGTTTTGCGACAGGTGCTTTGCGTGTCACACTGTTCTCTCTAAGTAATTGAATGCAAATACATGTTGCTTTAATTTGGTTTTCCTTGTGTAAAACTAATGTCCTCGGCTTTGCTACATATTCAGAGTAAGGTACTGAGAATTTTACTCCAAAGTAAAATGTGTGGACCAAATTCAGTCGAGGTACGACACATACTGCAGTATTTTTGCATCTAGCATTTTTCCCTCCAGTTTTAGGTCAAAATTTCGGGATTTCAATATTTTTATAGAATGATCTTGTTAGAAGAGGATTAGTTAGTGCTGCCAATATATTATGTTGATAAATCTCTTTTATTGTTGTTTTTTTTGCTATGTGTTTGTTGTTTAATCTTGGTAATTTACCGTGAACATATACATGTACTATCTGTTACAGTTTTTGGTTTTGGCTTCTGCGCCACAGACAATTGGAAAAAAAGAGTACCTCACTTGCGATAAATACAAGCCTTGCACGCGAGCAACAGAATTAGACTACGAAAATGAATATGCAGCAACAATATGCTCCACAACATACTAGCAATGATACCAAGCTCCAATGTCAAATAAAACTAACCAAATAGCCTAAAAATTGGAGTTGTTTCAGGCTGTAATTTGAGGGGAAAATGTATCGTTTTTACCATGTCGTTCACACTAATTAACAAGTTATGGCATTTTACTATCTCATTTACAGAAATTAATAACTTGTCAACAAAAACTTTTTTGTTACAGTAACTCTACTCACAAACTCATCTATGTCTTATTCACTATTAGAAATAACTTGACATTTTTAACAACTTATTCGCTACCGGAAACGCCTAACAACTTGATTGCAACAAATTTTTTCTCATAATTTATCCACTACCGGAAACACCCCCTATTGGATTAAAAACTGATGACGTGAAAGTTAACAATTTTCCACTTCTCTTGATTGGATTCCTACAGAAAGGCCAAGGAAAATAACAAAATGAATTCAACTTTCCTCCTATTTTTTCTCCGACTTTCCCTCTTGATTATTTTCCCTTCTTTTTGTTTCCTTTCCGCAAGTTCCCTATAGTATTAGGGTCTGTTTGGAAATTGTGGAAAAGAAAAAAAAAGAAAGGAAAATTAAAATATTTTCTCTTTACTTGGTAGGTTTAGAGAGAAAGATGAGAGAAAAAAAGAATAGTAGTGTCATCCACATTACCATTTTCCTCCAGTTTTTCTTTCTTTTCTTTTCTTTTTCTCCCACTTTTTTCATGTTCCAAACAGGGCCTAATAAGTTTTTAAATAATGAGTGATCAATTCACAGCTGTACGGGCGACGGTTGGAAGTCTCTTTTGGTTTTTTCTGTATTCGATCGATCCGTCCTATTCCTCACTATCACATCTGCGTCTGCTTCCCTCCCATTCTTTCCCAGCGACCGTTGCTGCCGCCGCTGCCGCCTCTGCCGTCGTTAAGGTCACAATTTCTGGTTAGTACCATGTGTCGTACCATCTCTTGCTGTATTCTTTATCTCTCTCTCTGTCATTTTCTAGGGTTTTGTTGGCCATATTCATCAATTTCTTGTTAGCCCCTATTTTCATCATTCTCCTCACATACATCAACTATCAACTAAAATACTTCCATTTATCGGAAACAACTGGACTACTGCCATTAGCATGTAGTCCATTTAGTACAGCAGAAACGCACCCTTGGTGTGCAGTTTCTGAATGTATTGGTTATTCTAAAACTGCTCTGTGTGATCTGTTCGATGAAGTATTGTTTATAATCAAATAATGGGGTTGAAGTGATCAAAAGTGCATCTTAAGCATGCAGTTTGATAAAGAAGCGTTTGTTCAAGATGAACTTTTGAGCAAGCAATATATGTTCAAGATGCAATTTGTGATCAAAAGTGCATTTTGAACCATAAAATTTTCAGAACAACCGCATTTTTATGAATAGGTTCAAACAACCGCATTATTATGAATATTGAATAGGTTCAGAACAACCGTATAATGCTAAATAGTTTTCCAACCAATACTTGTATTAATATATAACTAGGGGTATAATGGGGTAACATAGCATTTTGAGGATGTGAACATAAGTATTCAAAATCACTAGGATGGACACCTAAATAAGTCTTCTAAATAGGATGCCTATTTAATTTGAGGGCATATAAATAATTTCTCTAACCTCAAACGCACAAACAATTGCTCCTCCACCGCTGTTCTTCTGGTTAATCCCACTTTAGGGTTTTCTTGACCAAGCAATCTTTTGGTTAGTTCTTCCTCCCTCTTCTTTTAGTTTAACTAGAGGTTGGGCACACACTCGATGTGTGTGCAAGTCAAATTTTGAGATCCCAATCATTATTATTTGATTTAAGGGATTGGGACAAAATATGCAAAATTCGACTAGCACGTGCAGCGTGTGTGCCCCAGAAGATAGAATTATTGGATTGAATTGGTCTGTAGCTGTAATCTATGAACACAAAATAGACATAATTACAAATACCTCTAGTTTTACTGCCCAATACTAAGTAATTTGTATGGAGTACATCGTGTAGAAGACTTAGGATACGAATATTCATGAAGTGAGAGAAACCCTAGAGTCTAGTAGGGGCCTTGGCAACCACAATGCAAATTGAGGGAGGAGGAAGAGGGGGAAGGAAAACCCTCGAACTTCTATCGGGCCTTGAGTCCGGAACTGGAAGGAGATGAATAAATATAGGAGAGAACGGGACAAGAGACGCGGCCGCAACCCTCAACAAGTCCACTTGGTTCTGAACTCCTTCGCTTCACACACTTGAGTCCTTTTATAGACTCTTTCAAAATCCTAAAACTAAATTTACAAAAACAAACCAAATAGTGAAAGATAATGACAAATCAACCACCATCCTTTTTTTGGCAGACCATAGAGAGAGAGAGGGGGGGTTAAGGTGGTCCTTAACCAGACCTTTGAGGTGCATCTTTGACACCAAGCTTATCCTAAGGGCTTCCTGAGGGGGGGGGGGGGGGGGGGGTGGGTTAAGGTGGTCCTCGACCAAACCTTTGAGGTGCATCTTTGACACCAAGCTTCTCCTAAGGGCTTTGGTCCTTGACCAGACCTTTGAGGTGCATCTTTGACACCAAGCTTCTCCTAAGGGCTTCCTTAGAGAGAGGGGGGGGAGGGGGTGGTGGGTTAAGGTGGTCCTTGACCAAACCTTTGAGGTGCATCTTTGACACCAAGCTTCTCCTAAGGGCTTCCGCACAGAGAGAGAGAGAGGGGTTGAGGTGGTCCTTGACCAGACCTTTGAGGTGCATCTTTGACACCATGCTTCTCCAAAGGGCTTTCTTAACTTGCTAAGTTAAGGACCTCCCATTTTCCAGTCGAATTTTGATGATTTTAGCTGCTCAATGTGTTTAAACATGATTTTAAGGGTAGATGCGAGAAATCGTCAAAAAATATAACCGGGAAAGGCTTGATCCAAACAGTTTTTTTTATAAAAATGCATTTATAGCAGTTTTTATAAAAAACTGTCTGGATCAAGCTCTTTCCGGTCATATTTTTTACCGATTTCTCACGTATACCCTTAAAGTCGCGTTTTAAACATATTAACCGGTTCGGATCATCAAAATTTGATAAGGAATAATGTCAAACTCATGAGGTCCTTAACTTGAAGCCCTCATAAGAAGGGGACTCCATCTTTGACTCTCTATGTAGGTGAATTTATATTTAACTTTCACATGCATGTGAAAGGAGTGTGATTGGACGACCTCATTTAGGGTCTCATACGTGTCACAATATTGAGGTCAAATGCATAAAAATGTATATTTGCCCATCACTCTAGAGAATACATACAAAGAGTCTCACATGTGTCACAACTCACAAACATGACATGAATGAGGGTGTGGTTCCACTGTATTTTTGAACTACATACTAATGACAATATTCAAGTCGCTAAATGGTACTATCTCTATCCCAATTCTTTTGTCCTTTTTGGGGGGGTGCGTATCACTTTTCAATTGATTATGCAATCAATAATGATTTTGGTGATTTTGAAAACTTTGTTTAAAAAGCTCATTGAGATCTAAAAAATAAGATTCATATTGCATATAAAGTGTATTACCAACTAATATTTATAATCAATTTTCTATCCAGTTAGAATAGAACGAGGAACAAAAGAATGGGAACGGAGGGAGTATTTTAGTCGATGTATGTGAGAAGAATGATCTGCCCAGAAATCTATGAAAACGTGTGTCTTAGCCCATTTAGTTTTGTGGAAATGCCTCCTGAAGATATGAGTAGAAACACGTGAACATATGGTTATCAATTTGAGCGGTTATTCTACTTAGGAATTACCCAAAATTTCAAATTGCTCCATTCCTTAGAAGGGCATTGGATCCCCTATACCCAAACTCTCCCTTGTCTCATGTCTTCTGCCAATTACACCCAGAGCTAAGAAGTACAGACATAGGAAATGGAACATGGGAAGGACACGACATTTTTTCTAAAGTTAGGACACATATGTTCGACACACATTGAAAGTAAAACGGGTATCGTAGTTGCAACTTAAATACGGTAAGTTTATACAAAAACACAAAGACAGTAACTTTCTGAAGATACAGAAACAATGAAGTTTAAGATATTCAAGATTTAGGCAGCCATTGTAATCTCAACTATGTCCAACGTATAAATATGACAAACTAATGTGTTTCCAATGTGCCCTATACTTGTCCCGACAAAAATATTGTAGTAAACTAAGCAGACTCATATTTGGTAGTGATAGACCACCTGTGTCGCAGATGGGTTGGATAGGGATACCTGAGGCCTGTTGACATATATAGTGCTTCTTAGCATAAAAGAATAGGGATTTGGATACAGGATCCCACTGTAGATGTAGGTTGGCTAACTCCAACACCAAGAAATAAGAACACTTCATATTTATGCAGGTTTGGATGCCGGTCTAGGGGAACTGATTTTGAACCAACCTTAATGGTTATGAAATTAACTGCTTTCCACTTATTTGACTCAAACTTCTTTACTTCAAATTTTATTTTACTTCTACAAATTAATCAGCAAAACAAAACCCATCAACTCGGACAACCTATCTTCCGCGTTTTACTGAAAAGTTTTTTTCTTACTCTTTTTTGTTATCTTAATCTGTATATGTTCTTCACTGTACCTACTTTGCTAGTGTATTTTATTGGTTAAAATAGTGGGAGAAGTCACGCGTTCAACCTCAAAAATCCGCAAGCGTTCCAAGGATCTGAGTGTCAAGAAATGTGAAGACAGGATCAGCAACTTGCCATGCAACCTTATTAGCCACATCCTTTCATTTCTTCCCACGAAAAATGCTGTGGCAACTTGTATCTTGTCAACCAAGTGGAAGCAATCTTGGACATTGTACGACTGTGTGGACTTTGATGATACATTATTGCTAAATCCTAACAAGAGTGATAGAACTCCGTCTCTGCAAACCAGTTTTACAAGTTTCATAGATCGGGTGGTGCTACTACATAGAGTCTCACGGTTAAATAAGTTCCATCTCAAGTGCACTCAGAGTTATGATCTGTCACGTGTTAATGCATGGATTGCTGCCGCCTTATTGTCTAGTGTTCAAGAACTTCATATCTCCATTCGTATGGAGCATTCTACAGAGCTACCTCAGGACCTCTTCTCTTGTGGAACATTGGTGGCACTAGAATTGTGTGCCAATTTTGTTATGAATGTACCAGCTTCGGTTCATCTACCGAATCTTAAAATTCTCCATCTTCATAGTGTCGAATTTTCAGATGATGAGTCAATCGATAGGCTTATCAGTGGTTGCCCTGTGCTTGACAAATTGAGTTTGAGAGAATGTGTTGGGATAGATGTACGTGTTGTAAAGATTTCGGCACCTGTGCTCACAAGTTTGGCTATGTCTTATTTGTATATCAATTACTGGCGAATTATGGATTTTCCCGAGCACTCCTATAAGATTGTGCTTGAGACCCCATCTCTTCGGTTCCTTGACATCGTGGATAATGTTGCAGAAGGTTATTCATTACAAAGCTTAAGTCATCTGGCTGAAGCTCGTATTTCTATTTTTCAAACCACCGACCAATTTGAGTCAGATTATTCTGAAGCTGTAAGTGATTTTCTCAAGGGGTTATCCAACGTACAACGTCTATACTTATCTAGTGAATTCATGGAGGTATATGAGCTGAGCTTATTCTTATCTATTTTCATTTCTAACAACTTACAAAATCTCGACTAGTCTACCGTGCTTGTATGTATCGTTTACCAGTTAAATTTTCCAGGTCATTTTATAGTAGTTGACCACGTAAAGTATTCCTGTTTGAAGGTTATGTACACTCCAAATTGCCAAATGCCAAAGTTCCATTGCATGACTGACTTGGAGGTTGGTCCAACCGGGAATGATACTGTGGTATGGTCACTGTTGCCAGAGTTGCTAGAAAACTCGCCACGTCTTGGGGCCCTTGTGTTTGGGGGGGTACGTAGAGCGCGGTATGCTTTCTTTTTATAGTTATGTGAGTAGCAATGCAATTCTGACATTTTTAATTGATTCTGTAATCAGATACATTCCGGTGCACCAAGGCCTTTTGGTCGAGAGCTTGTACGGTGTTGGAATCCACCTCAAAGCGTGCCTTCTTGTTTGCTCTTTCACCTCAAGGAGATAGAATTTAAGTACTTTGAAGGGCAGAAAGATGAGCTGAAACTGTTGGATTATTTTCTGAACAATGCAAAAGTTTTGGAGAAGGTGAACATTCGTTATTCCAATCGACACAGAAACATGCGTTATTCCAATCGACACAGAAACTGGACAATAAATTTTACACCATGTCATTAAGCAAGAGCTGAAGGTTTTAAGAAAATGTTGATGATGTGAAGGGCTCAAGGACCTCTCATAATATCTGGTTTGTTTTGGGTATTTCCAGTTGTACTTGTCAAATTAGCTTGTGAAAATCGTTTTGCTACCGTGATGTTGGATGCGGAATTGTGACAGATTTCTGAAGTACTGTGTTTATTGTCGTTATCCTTTGATTTTTGGTTCTTTAAGTTCGTATTTGTGGCTTACCCCTCCAAAGAAGTAGGTGAATGGTATCTGTTCTGCATGAGAATTTGATAGCTACGGATTGAAATCAAACTCGTGCATCGTTACAGGAAATTGTTACTTTTTTTGGATTAGGTTATTTTGATTGATTTGAACAACGAGGAGAACATATACTTTGCAAGACCAGGGTATGGCGATAAAATGTGGAACGGAACTTGGTCATTTGTTGTGCTTGTGCACGAGATGAAACAATCGATCAACCACGAGTAATCACAAGAACATGAGAGATGTGTGGTTCGGTAGTGCGTACCTACTCCATGGGGAGGGGGAATAAAAGATGGTGCAGTGAGCAAAATAGAGCTGCTTACTACCCAGTACCCACCGGCAATGAATCGGTCTTTTTTTGGGGTAAATTAATATCGATTTTTTCTCCAAGGGAGGGAGGGAATGGAGTCCAGTCCAGATGATTTTTTTTTAATCTTCATTTAAAAAAGTTCACATTTAGTTTTTTGCCAATTTTTTAATGGAATATTGCTTTGTCATGACGAAAAGAATTTAAAAAGTAGAAAAAATATGATCGAAACCATTTTTTTTTTGAATAAAGACGAAAATAAGCCAATAAGTTTTTTTTTGTTTATTTAAAAAAAATGAATATCAATCATAATATTTTAATTTTTTAAATTCCTCTCATTATGATGAAGTAATAATTCAAAACAAATTGACGAAAAATTGTTTGCTCTTTCACCTAAAGCCAATAAGCCATTTAAACTTATTAGGACATTTTCTACATCGTGCGGCGTGTCCTTCAGTTCTCTTAACCTTTGCCCAATTCGAACGTCCTGCGACGTGTCCTTTACTTTCCAAAAGGACCAAACCAGGACTTCTGCAAGACTGCAAGCAATTATTCTAAATAATTATACCGAAAGTCTACTCTTGTAGTACTCCCTCCGTCCCAATTTATTTGTCACAGTTCTATTCTAACCGGAAAAAAGAATTAGTTATATCTTTAAATTGGTAATGAATTTTATATCCAATATGGATCTTGTTTGATAGATCTCGATTTATTCTATAATACAATGTTTTCAAAATCGCCTAAAATATTATAAATTAGAAGATATAATCAATTGAAAAGTGGCACGAATTCCAAAAAGTGACAAGTAAATTGGGACGGAGGTAGTACATTTTTCTCGCACATTTATAAAGTAAATTGCTACTCCCCCTGACACACCCCCCTCCCCGGCCCCACCTC
>BPLS01012188.1:0-11347 GCA_019656275.1 Rhododendron kiyosumense | reverse complement strand
GGACGTAGATTCATTATTATAATGACATTTTACATCCGATCAAGTATGTTTGATAAGAGATTTAATTTATTTTTGGCAGAAGTATTCTAATCTTTGTTACATAAAGTATAGATGGTCCTGATTAAAAAAAAAATAGCCGAGGCGGCCCAAGAGTGGTGCAGTATGGGACTTTAATGTTTCTGGAAGCACCAAATGTTTTTCGATTATGTGGTTATGGACATTCGATTATCGCCGATTTTGGTGACAATGATTAAATCAACAAGATGTTAAATTCCATCGGTTTAGATCGAGCATTTAAAAAAATTAGTTGCCAACTACCTTAAAATCTATACATTAAGCCAAAAACACCCTGATTATATTGTGTTGTAGTCTAATGTACAGTAGCCACACGAACGCATCACTATCACGATGATCAATACCGTTAATTTTGTTGTACTTGTTGTTTTAATCATTCTCATAAAATTTTGGGTCTAACGGATTTTGAAAACCTTTTCATCGGAATGCAGATTCAATATTGTACGTTCGATTATCTGATTATGTATGCAATTGGTCCCGCCCATACAAGAAGAATTCCCAAAATTTTGAAATTAGCCTTTTTCGCAGCAAAAATTTTGGGATCTGGATCCTAGGGCTGTGAACACATTAATTGAGAATTGAGAAGATCGAAGGGCCCAAAACAACTCCTCTTTCTTTTTGACAAAACACACTGCTGTAGGGAATAATTGTCTATGGAGAGAAACCCTCCGTCCTAATCGTCATCTTCTTCGTTCCTCTCAGGCGGCGATATCTTCATCTCCATTCTGGTTCGACGTTCTGTTGTGGATCGCTACTTTGTGACGAGGTAACCATTGCTACTGTAAATAGGGTTTCGTAGGGTTGTTTTCATCTCCATTCTGGTTCGACGTTTTCCTGATGAACAAAGAAACCAAAAAAAAAAAGTGCAGGAAAACGAAAACAATCTGATGAACAAAGAAAACGTTTTTGGAGGCTATGGATGGTAAACGGCCCGTCTTTGTTCATCAGAATAGTTAGGGTTTCGTAGGGTTTCTTTGTTCATCTCCATTCTGGTTCGACGTTTTCCTGCAATTCATTCAAATAGTTTTGTATGGCCGTGTGTTTCGAACTTTGGGGCTACGTGATAGGAATACCTGTCGTATTAAACACGTGAGCACATCTATTCTCCTCTGTATGATTCATTCAAGAAATCAATGAGATTTACGTTTTCTATCAGAAATTCCCTTTTCTGAAATAGAGATGGGAATATTTCTCATAGTATGTTTCTCAATTCTATAAATGTATAGATTGCCTTTTGAATTGATCCAATGGTGGTGCATCCGCTTGTTTACCGAGGAGCTACACAAGGGCTGATTTTTCAGTAGAAGAAACCTGAAGGTTTGATTGAGTAACTTACTTTAGACTATGTTGGACTCTTCCCTTGAGTGATTTAGGCAAAGATGCATGTTAGCATTTTCGCTTGCATTTTCCAAATTCATAGTTCCCTTAAGTTTACTTTCCAAAGAAAAATGTGATCCACTTCTTGTTGTGCACGAAATACCAATCTAACACAAATTGACCCGTCAGATCTTCCGTTCTTAAAATACTCTCCTGGGTCGTCATCCCAGCACAAAAGGCCACCTTAGGAGGAGCATTTAAGCCTTCGTGTATATTCTGGTTCTACCATAATAGTTAATACCTTCTTTCACATATCAAAGGGCCAACATGATACAAAACATGTACTTTCTGCGATTTCTATCTTACAAGCACCTTGCATATTCCCTATACAAATGCACATGTGGTCAAGCACACACTACCTCCACGAGCAGGGGATTGTTTCTTTGAGCATTGGTTTCTAATATTTGGAAGGGTCTGAAACTTTGTGACAAGGTGTTAAGGAAGGAATATAGCTTGCTACTTTAGAGGGCTTTTTCTACAATTTTCCTTTCGTTTTTGTTAAATCTGAGCCTAATTATTTGTAGTCTAGACAACTTATGGCTTACTTCTCTTCTTTTGAGTTTGCCATTACTGTTAACTGAAAGAGTACGGATCAACACATTTGTATTTTTCGATTGGTCACTCGATGATAGAAAGGAAGCTGCAGTTATTGATATTGTGAGTGACACCTTGTGTCCAAAGATTGCCCTTCAAGGTGTTAAAACCTATTATTATATTGGTCATCTAGAATGCTGATTGATCTTGCTTTTGCAAAAGATATATTCATTGAGGTTTTGGTGAAATCCTATCATTGGGTTATGGGTTGAAATCTTAAGAACTCACGAACCTAGCTTGAAATCCTTTGGGTTGGATGTTTAAAAGTTGTTTTGATGCATGAATTTGATGTTCTTGAAGTAGGTCTTTTATATCTATGAGTTTAAGCATGATTAGTGAGGTTTTGGTGATGAATTTTGTTGGATTTGAGTAGTAGAATTTCGTGTATGTAGCATGTGTACATAGCAGTTTCTTGACAGCGAACTGGGTCTCAGTTTTTAGGTAATTTCTCATTCGTAAACTTTGAATTAGGTATTGGTTCCTTCACAAGTTAGAAAGTAGACTTAAAGCTTGTTCTTTTGCCGTCGGAATCGCCCGAAACCGTTGAGAATTCAATTTATAGTGATTTTCCGAAGTCTGGGTTGAAACCAGGAAATTTGTTTACTGACAGATTCGCGAACCAACTGTATTTATTCATTTTTCCATCCTTTAGGTTCGAATCTGACTTGGGTTCCTTCACAACTTTTGTAGTACATCCTGTTAGGCAACTTTCGACACTAGAATCACTAAAAAATGTTAAAAGCACAATTTATAGTGATGTTTCAAGGTTGGGCTGTCCTGTGAAGCTTCTTGCTGAAAAATAATATTGGTTCGCTTTCTTGAGATGAATCTAGTTGGAGAGTTGATCTCTAATGTTTTTCTAGGAATACAATTGTGAGCTAGCTAGCTTTGTGTCTTGATCTTACTCTTTTTGAGTTTCAGTTAAATTAGTTATGATTTATTTGGATTGAATTGAACTTAAACACTTTTAGGGCATTGTATTGAGCATAAATAGAATCATTTAGTATTGTCTAAACATGTTTCCATTTGATTGAATGTTCTAGGAAGTTCGAGTCGTCACGTGGATCGAGGTGAGGGACCTAATACCTAAATTGCATGGTTTTATACAAGTTTTCCATTGCAAAGCTCTACCGTACATATTTTGTACCATGGTATGAACTCCACGGAATATCAAACACCAGAGGACGTGGAGTTAACAATAAAAGGAAACTATTTTTTTCTTTACTGGTAGTTCAACCATACAAGCCAGGCTAAGATGTTAAGCAACAAAGAGTGGTCTAATAAAAGGAAACTATTTGAAAAAATATGCCTAGATTTTAATGGAGTGGGTTGTCTCTTTGTGGTAAACTTGGAAAGACTAACTTTTTGTATATGGTACTATAGGGCTAATGTGGTAGTATATTTAGATACCACTTTTTTGTATTAGGGCAGATTGCTAATAGTTTAATGTGCCTTAACTGTTTGGACACTTGCTTGGATACACTTGGACACTTGTTTGGATGCATAACACTTCAACACTTGCTTACAGTTATTTCATTAGAATAATGACAAAAAAAAACACATAATAATATTGATGAGGCACATGGCCATCATCATTTTCATGAACCATAGCTGCCCTTCTAACATTTGAACTCTAAGAGCCATTGCATTATCATGCCCAGTTCTGGCATTTTCTGTTTCATCTATAGGGATCCTTCTCCTTTCGATTTGCACACTTTGAGCTTCATGGATGACACTTTGAGCTTGATAATTGTTGATTGGTTTGCACCAATCCCAGAATCCACAAACTCCCTTTGGACATGCATAGTATAGTTTGCCTTTATATAATTGCTCTAAGATTAGTTGAAGATGACGAATCCATGGTTTCTTGAGCACCAATGCTGATTAAAACAATTAGCAAAGATGAATTATGTATTTTCATCTCAATATTATGTTTGATTGTAACACGGCCATGATGAATTATGTATTTTCAGCATGGCAGATGAGATCATTCAGAAGTATGCTTTGAAAGGAAGGGCGCCATCGGCCTTCATTTTATATTGGTATTCTTTGTAAATGAAAATTTAATTCATTTAATACTGATTTGGTGTTTAATTATGTATTTTCCTATGACAATGTTTGACTACAACTTTATATTTGTGCAAGTAGCAATGAAACCATAGCCAATCTAAAAGATGTTGGTACCTTAATAACAAATCAGGTAATATTATAATTTTAACATAACATTTTGTCATCTAATTGCATCTATTTGATCTAATGTTAATGTTAATGATGACGAACGATCATTGTTGCATGATTTGGTATGTATTGCAGACGAAGAGGGACATTGGTGAGCAATGGAAAAACCTGTCGAACGAACACATGCAAAAGTACAAAGATTTGGCTCAGTTGGCCAAAGAGGAACTCGCCAAGCATAAAGCTGTACTTCCGCCAAAACCCAGAAAAGTGAGTACAAATTGTTGGGACTTGTATAACTAGGAGAACATGATTTGACCTGATTTTGGAATGCCAACTTATTTGATGATGTTTGTTAAATTTGCAGAAAAAGATACAGAACCGTATTTCCTTAAAGTCCATCGTTCGAATAGTACAAAAGTTAAGCCTAGATCAACGCCGTGCTGTTCAGCTTATTGGGTTGGGTGGAATATTAGAATTGAGGTGTACGGCTCTTAACCATCGGCTATGTAATTGGTTGGTGCAGAAATTTGATCCTGTTTCTCGTTCACTTATTGTTCATGGGCAGACATTCCTTCTCACAGATTCCCATGTTCATGAGTGCTTAGGCATTAATGCACAAGGCAACCTAATTGAGTTGGAGGGGAATACGTCGGTAGAATTTTCAGAAGTTTATAAAAATCTTGGAATGACGAATGGGGTAGTCCAACTGAAAGAGTTAAGAGAGTACTTGGAGAAAACGGAGGAAGTGGATGATGATTTCAAGAGGAAATTTGCCTTGTACATCTTGGGATGTTTTTTATGCCCAACCACAAAGTCGGGTGTTACTCGATCCCTTATTAATGTTGTTAGTGATGTTGCGGCAATGGCCAATCAGAATTGGGCAAACCTGACCCTAGACTTCTTATGCAAGGGTATATTGGACCAACGCAATAAGGATCATGTACAGCCAAGCGGGTGCCTATTCCTCCTAGTGGTAGGTTTTGAGTGATTCTGCATTAATGCATTTCATATTCCTTATTTCACTTTGGTTATTTATTTGTTATGCATTATAACTTTAATTTTCTCATAATGTAGGTTTTCTACTTGGATCGTGTCTCTCCAAGGCCTACAGTTATGCCTTATGTTCGAAAATTCCCTACTTTGCTTGCTTGGGGTGATTCTGAAATTAAGAGTGTCTTGCACCGGTTTGACCAAATTGGAGGTTATGATAGGGAAGGGGTGGTGGTTCATTTTACATCGGAGGAAAAAACAAGTGCAAATGAAGGCGGTGTCTCCCAAATTTCAACCGGAGATGTAACTGTGATAACAGATACTCTTACAAATATAGCAAGTCTCTTGTTGCGTCAAAATATATTATTGGCGAAGCACCTTGGCTCTGAAATGCCTTCTAAGCTGCAACCACAAATGGGTCAAGAGATGGACCTAAACAATGTCCACCTTCAAGGAGAATTCTCTGCCCTCCTCGCTGGAGTACATACATGTCAAACTTCAACACCGAACCTGTTTCAAACGCTTGATCCTGCGCTCAACCAATCATCCAAGGCTGTCTCAACAAATCCATGGCTGGCCAGCCACCTTTGCGCTGAAACGCCTTCTAAGCTGCAACCACAAACAGCTCAAGAAATGGACCTGAACCATGTCCACCTTGAAGGAGTATCCTCTCCCCTCCCCACGCAAGTGCATACATGTCAAAGTTCAAGTCCGAACTTGTTTAAAACCCTTCATCTTGGCTCTGAAATGCCGTCTCAGCTCCAACCACAAACGACTCAAGAAATGGACCTGAATCGTGTCCACCCTTTAGGAGAATCTTCTCCCCAATTAACGGGAGTAGACAAAAGTGAAACCTCAACACCCAACCAGTTTAAAACCCTCGATCCCAACCAATTTGATCAATATAACATGGGGACCAACACTCGAAACACTCGAAAGAGAAGGATACATCTAGACATGGATGAGATTCTAGTTTCACCTTTAGCGGTACCAGACTTGAAGTCACGCGGTGGTTTGAATAGAGGTACCGACACTCAAAAGAGGAAGATACAACAGGACACAGATGTGGCTGTATGTTCACCTTCACCGGTAAAGGGCTTTAAGTCGCGTGGTGGTTTGAGTAGAGGTAGGAAAAAAAAGTTGCCAAATGCCAACCTTGTCCCGTCTTTCTGTGTTAATGATAACGTGGAAGTGTATGATGAACCACCGCGGTTGCGACAGCCTAATGAGTTGAAGAAAAGCCACTTCCAACTTTCCCCCTTTACGAAGGATGGTCTTAAGAAGAGGAACCTTCCTAACATACAAGCACAAACTCAGTCAACGATTATTGCGGACTATGCAAGGAAGTCAACCTCGGTACCCTTAAATGACGTTGAAAAGTTGTTCACGACATTCATCTTTGATCCTTGCGATCCATTTACTGGGTACATTTTTCTAATTATGCATTTTCCTTTATTTTCCCTTGTAAAGTATGAGGATTGTTTTTCATTACCACAATCATTCTTGTAGGGATTCTTACGTGCATTTGAAATTGTTTTCCACCGAAAGATTTTTTGCAACCCGGTCTGAATTGTGCAGCTTGAAACCCAGAGCATGGATACTAGACACGGTTTGTGAGATGATTTTGCCACTTGGTTTAAGTTGAAGTATTCAAGTTGTTATTACTTTTTGCATTTTAGTCCAATGTGGTTACCTATCATGTATGGTTGTAGATTCTAAATTTGGTAGCTGTGCAAATGACAAATGCGGAAAGGTTGCTCTATCCAGACAAGCGCCACTTCATGTGGTATTTGCCGGTTACTGTATCAGTAAGTATAATTAATTTCCCCTTTGTTTCTTGTACTAGTGGCATTATTTTTTATTCCTATAAATTTGCTTCTTTATTCCCGTAAACTTTCAGAGGCTGATATTAGACAATCCCAACCTCAATGATTGTGATTTGAAGAAGTTATGCAGTAGCTACTTTGGAGATGCAAATTTTACTGCTGATCTTAGCTCATGCTCCATGGTAAAGTTATAAAAATGTTGAACTAAGTTTGTACTTTTGCAAATCAATTATAAAATAAGATTTCAATTGGTTGTGAATCATGATTGTTTACCTTTGATCGTAGATATACATACCAACAAATGATCGTGGTTCCCACTGGTTTTGCATCAAAATAGACATGGGCATCCATATGGCTTATATTTTTTATTCAAAGCCTGCTACTCGATCCAATTTGGTTCGTAAGAAACTGACACGACAAGTGGTATGACACACCTCGTTTAGACCATGTTTTATGATATGCCCGGTTTGTATTTTAACTACTTGTTTTTACGATTAGTTGGAGGGATTACATCGTGCGTTGCTCTTCCAATATGGAGAGCTCTATCAGGTTGATGTTACGAAGTTTAACATTGCTAATGTTGAAAGGCAACCCTTGCAACATGAGGAGGACGGGTAATTTATTAACATATTCTTATGTTACTTGCAATGAATCACGGATACGCGAGGGATACGGATACGCGCCTGATATGCCTATGAGACTAATAATTATGAAAATGTATCCCCGATGTATCCGTATCCTTTTTTTTAGGTTTTGCCATATCGCCGTATCCGTATCGTGTCGTATTCGTATCCCGTATTCGTATTTGTGCTTCATAGGTTACTTGTGTTAATTGTGTTTCTTCCTTTTGAAGTGGTTTACTTTATTCCTTTCTGCACATTTTTAGGTATGATTGTGGGCTATTTGTTATAAAATTCATGCAAGGGTTCAATTTCCCATCCGGTGTATACAAGGTTAGTGCTCGTAAAGTAACATCGTCATGTTACTTAACTGGTTGTGATAGTGTTGAATTTCTAAGCTAGCTTTGGGTTTTGTAGATGGATGATACCGAAAGGCCAAGGTTGTTATTGGAATTGTTTGGTGACAAGAATAATCGGGACGCCTTGGAGGTTATAAAAAAATATGAGGCATGGAAGGTAGAAAGAGGTAAAATGGGCTTTGTGTATGCAGGTGGTCAAGTGATTCGTTTATAACTAACAGTCTGTAGGCAAATTTTGTCAAGGTTAAGTTTTTTGGGGGCCTGATTTTACGTTAACTGTTTATGGTTACATTTTTGTCAAGGTTAAGTTTTTTGGGGGCCTGATTTTACATTAACTGTTTATGGATGTTATGGGTTATGTTAACAGTTTATGGATGTTATATGGGTTATCAAGTATCGTTCCGTATGGTAGTTTTAACTTTTTAGGGTATTCCACTAGGATTATATGGCGGATGATTGGAACCTAATGCTATGTTATTCATATTTATTGACGTGCAGTATTTTGGTTATGTAATTTCCTTGTTCCATATGGGTGATCAAACTTGATGGGTATGCATTAATGCCTGCATGATGGGAAAGAGTTACCTCACTACTTTCGAATACTTCTCAGGAATTCGCATACATGGCTATCCAAATTCCTGATTATACTATCATTACCCATTCTTTCCATGTGAATCAATTGGCAAAGATAGTGTAAGAGGAATTTGGAAGGCAGAAAGAAGTAAAAATCCAGGGGCTGCTTTTGGCAGAGGTTTTGGCAGTTCAGGGGGTGTCCATGGAAGTGTGTTAATGGAGTATGAATTGCAGTTAGAGTAGTAGATGGTGGTGATCATGATGATCAAGGGGGTTCTTTTTTGGCTACAAGAAATGATTCTACTACTCGATCTGGAGTGATTACTCTTTTTTTTTTTTTTTTGTACTGTGGAATTAATATAGAAGTTCATATATATAATTATCGACTAGGAGCGTAAATTTGAGCATATTTCAACTTTTCTTCTGAACACATACTCTTGGATGTTTTTTTTATTGATTGTTCTTTGTGCATTGGAGTATGATGATCAGGGGAGGTTACCATTGAATGAAATGTACAACTGAAAGGCAACTTCCTTGTATTGGAACTTCACTTATTTTTCTCTGTGCTTCTCAACTTCCATTTGCTCTCACAGAAGAGCATGATTCTCAACTGTTGAATGCGCCAACTCTTGCCTCCGGCCTCTTTGTATACAGAAATCTAGGACTTGAGGGCTTTCTGTGAGCACCGTACAGGCTCATCCCGCTCCATTGAGAAATTTTTCAGTGCCGGGTGGGCACGGGACACGTGGTGCCCAGCACCATCTCGGCCGTCTAATGAAGTTCATGATTTTTTTTTTCCTTTCTATAAAATGTGATTTTGAGGATAAGTTTCAAGACAAACGCGTTCTCTTTTCTTTTCAAAAAAAAAAAAAAAAAGAAGCAAAATGAGGTTTTAACATAGGATGTAATGCCCTGGATTCTGGCCATTATGTTCGCTTTGGGCCGAAAGATGTGAAGTTAATTTTCATTTCCTATATATGTCTGTCCATGCAAGCCTGATGGATTACGGTGCTTTGTCGTCAAAGCAAATGTAACATGTAATGGTTGACTTGATAGATGTCCTTAAGAAGTCTAACCAGACATTACGAATTCACTACTTCATCGTTTGCTTTTGTCTAAGTGCCTGTGTTCCTTTTTAGTCTTTTGAAGTTCAGTATTCACCAAAAACATATAATGAACCATAACCGATTACCTTTTTGCAAGGTTTAAGGATCTGGGTTTTGTAATTCCCTGTCTTTGCCCTGTAGTCCTAGTCCTATTTCTTTGCTCCAATCTTTTGGATGAGCGAAGTACCTCCGATCATTGGGTTTTGGGGAAGCTTTGAGATCATTCCTTTCTCTGGTTTCTCCAATGGTATTGGAAGTTATTATTCTCAACCTTATCAGTACGTTCTTTATTAGAGAAAATACTCCTGCCAATCAATTTAAGATAGCTGCCAGAGTTAACTACTGCAGAAATTTTATTTTTTTGGCGATCTCACAAAAAATAGAAAAAGAAAGGAAAAAGTAGACCCAGAATGCACCTCCGTAGGCCGTAGCCTATCAGTTGTATGCATAAAGTAGTTTCCTTCTGCTTTTGGTAATTGTTCTACGGTCCCGCTAACAGGTGCCCCTGGGGCACAAGTTTAGGGCACTAGTTTACGGTTCTCTTAAATGCTTTAGGTGCAATAAATATACTTAATTCGTAAGTTGTGTTTATGGGTACTCACAAAATATTAATTTTCACCACTATTTTCTAAACTACCCATAAATATTTGTAATACTATTTTCTAATGACAATACTACCCTCATTTCCATTTAAAAATTAGGCAACCGAAAAGTTTTCAGTGCAAATGAAAGATTACGTTCTGGGCTTCTTCTTTTTTCTGCTGCAGGGAACAATGTAACAAGGAGGCTGGGCTTCTTCTTTTTTCTGCTGCAGGGAACAATGTAACAAGGAGGCAGAGATGCATTTGGATTTGGATTTGGATTTGGTGATAAGCTCAGTTGGGTCAACCACGTCAAAACAATAATTAAAAGAAAAAAAAATCTAATATTAGAATATCTTTATAATATGAGAAATTAGTAATTGGATAATACTACCACATACAATTAAATAAAAATTCAGGAGTTTCAATTTTTAATGTCTAAAATAGAGGAAAAAAATTACAGTTGTATAACAACCGTACAAAATTCGGGCGAGATAACAAAGATAAAAATTGACCAAAACTCCAATTTCTAATACTTCACATTCACACAAAAGATAGGATTCAATCCTATGTCGCTCGGAGTGGCTTTCTTTTTCTTTTGTGAACCAGTGATGATATTTTTCTTCTCTGGACATGTAGTAAAATTGTGTCCGATACTCTTACACAATCTACAAGTCTTGGTTTGTTTTCCTCCTTCTCTTCCACCTTTCACTCTTTTTCTTTTCGAACGACCTTTGGTTTTCGAAATCGGAGAACAACTAACTTCGTTGAGCATATCAACATTTTCATCTGGCAATAATTCCTCTCCCGAAACTTGGAAATCCTCTCCCAAAACTTGGAAACGATCCTCAACTTGCAATGGTTGACGGCACCAACGTGATGGCAGATAATGAGAAGGAATTTTATAGCAATCCTTACGAAGAAACACACTTAAAATGTGCCGACAAAGGATTCCCCAAAATTGAAAATGCTTACAACTACATATTGCCGTTTCCCCATCCCAAAACACATTGTGTCATTTATTGTAACGTGTTTCCTCATAATACTTCAACACGAACCTATGGCCAT
>BPLS01012179.1:0-10305 GCA_019656275.1 Rhododendron kiyosumense | reverse complement strand
TTTTGGGTTCCCATTCCACACGTCTCTCTCTTCCTTACATCTTCACACGATGAGCATCAACAATAGTACTTCCAATATCAAATGTAGTAATGGTCGATGGTGCAGCTGGACCTAGCTTAAGAGGGTTTAATGAAGGTGGAAGACGGATTGCCCCAAATGCATGATTTTGTCGTTGTCGTAGTGCCAAATCAAAGGAAGATGGGCCGCGAACTGATTCTCCACTCATAGATTGCTCATCAAGGAGGATAAAGTTTTCATCCTTAGAGTTATGTATAATATCACCTTCCTGCAACTAAGAAAAAAAAATTTTGTTGGTGTTTGGAGATATAACATGCAAATATTGGTTGGAATAAAAAAAAAAAAATTCCTTATCTCAACCTGATTGGCCTGAATTGGTTGACTGCTACTTGGGACACCGTCAAGGAGCTTGCCCATATCATTAAATGAAACATCGACCCTTTCAGCAATGCCGCAGCCAGATTTCTTTTTAAGGTGGCGCCAATTGCGATCCTCACAACTTCTCCTTTCATCGGTTGTTTTGTTAAGAGGAACAATACTTCTGACCAGGGTGTGGTTTCCACCATTCACTTGTGTGGTACGAAGGTCAGTGCGTGGTTTAGCGGTAGCAAGTTTTTTGGCCTTATCCACTTATTACTTGGGAGAGGCACGACGCTTACCCCTCGCAGAGTGCTCGGCCGAGCTTCGAAAATAATCTCCGTAAATATGAGACCACCATTCCAGATATGCCTTGGTAATGGGAATGGCTCGACGGTTAGCACGGTTCGGCAACCTCAACTTGCTCTGAGACTTTTCACGAATAAGGGACTCGAAATGCTTGACAATATTCTTCAAGCTGCAAATACGAAGGTTAACGGTAAGTCTCCCTGGTACATCCTGAGTAAAGCCAAACTGTCGGCTGAATCTATGAGGGCTGTATGGTTCGATGAATTTAGTGGAACCACTCCGCAACGTCAGATATCTAGATCGAATGCTGATGAGGTACTCCATCTCCCAATCACTGAGCTGACCGTCGTCAACCAATTCTTTGCTTTTGCCCTCTTGTTGTGCAAAATGATCCATAACCAGACCATCACACTTTTGGAATAGGTCGAGCGCTTCAGCCTCATCAAACTGCTCAGCCACCCCTTCACCACCATATCTAATCATCTTTGGTTTTTGAAGCGATGGTTGGGAGCTACTGCTAAAATGGGTGCCAAAGTACTCTCCTAACCATGCATAAACATAATGGATAGGAAAGACAGCATCACACTTCCCAGGATTAGTAGATTTAGCAATATCATTTAATCCTCTATAAATGCTCGCCAGTACGGGACGGCAAGGCATAATCTTGTACCACGAGCCATCATGGCGGCAACTTTGAAAACCCCAAGTCTGATCAATTCGCAACTCCCAATAGGCAAAACAAATTTGAATAACCAACAAGCAAGAAAAGATGCTAGATGGGCAACATCCTTTTGTGTCTCTTTAACCCCCCAAAATGGTGAAAACCTCTTCCTGCTTGGGTGTTCGCACTTGAGCTTCGCCAATGGTACCAGAAGGATTGTTAACATTGGCAGGTCGTTGGGTCTTGTTCCGAGAAGTCTTCTTCGATGACTTAGAATAGGAAATCTTCCCTTTGAACCAAAACTTCACCCAGGCATCAACCTTCACTTCACCTTTCTTTGAGTCTGTAAGAAGACGATGATAGGCAAAGAAAAGGTAGCGACAGTTCATCGGGAGATAATAGGTATTATCCTTATCGACGCCGATTAACTCATCTACACGTGGAATGGCCTCATCATATTAAACCAGAAATTGGAAGCCCATCAAGTGCTCGCAAGTCCCAAAGAGAAATGGACATTTCTCCCACAGCAGTATACAGAGTGTTGAAGGATGGACTCCATAATTCACAGAAATGTCGCATGACACTTTCGAGTCGATCGTATGAAAACAAAGAAGCGTATATGGCCTCATAAATCTTCGCCTTCTTCAACATTTGCTCATGATGACTCAATATGTCTTTTAGCCACTCCCAATACCCTTCGCAATACGAAGGATCGACAATTGATTTAAAAGTGTTTCCCCAAACTGCTTCTTCTGTCTGGGTCCTATGGCCAAGGAGGGAGAATGGAGTAGGTTGATTTGTCTCTTCATCGTGATGAGCTGACTGCAAGAGCAATGCCTGAGAATCAGACTTGCTTCCAATAACCTCGCAATTAGTCTTGATAGCCCACTGTGGAGGATGAAGCACGTCACCAATAGGCTTATATTGAAGAGCCCATGCACCAAGGAAAGCGGGATGAACAGTCAAAGTGGTCTCATTCTCAACTTTATCAGTGGGGTCAATAAGAATAGTCATGGAACCTTCTTGGAAACTCTTGAAGCAAGCCATGCCTACAATGCAAAATAGGGTGCAAAAAGGAAAAGAGACTAAAGAAACTTACAAGGAAAAGCTCATGTTATAAGAAAGATATAATTAGCCTATGTTCACAAGACGTGCTGAGGCACCCCTATAATTAGGCATAAGCTAGCCCACCAGGCGCACTCTCCATGATGGTAAACATCCAACCCTCTCCAGTTGGGGTGGGGAAGTGTCTAGATAACTAGTCAATGACTAGCCCACTAGGCGCATCCTCCAAATCGCAAGGTAAAAAATAACCACCTTTGGTCCATGGGTGTGGTGAAATGTCTAGATAACTAGTCAAGGACTAGCCCACTAGGTGCATTCTCCGTTAAGTCAAACTAACCACCTATGGTCTATGGGTGCGGAGAAGTGTCTAGATAACTAGTCGAGGACTAGCCCACTAGGCACATTCTCCGTTAAGTCAAACTAACCACCTATGGTCTATGGGTGCGGAGAAGTGTCTAGACAACTAGTCGAGGACTAGCCCACCGGCGCATTCTTCGCTAAGTCAAACTAACCACCTATGGTTTTTGGGTGTGGAGAAGTATGTAGGGAGGTATTCCCGAATAGGTACAATTAGTCACCAAACACGTGATGTACAGGAGCACGTGGTAAGTGTGACAGGGCTTATCGCCGGGCAGTGCGGTGAACGGTGATGTGGATCAATGACATGAGAAGTCATTGACCCAAGCAGTCTATTCGGCTGATAAGGACAAAAGATATGTGAAGTCATTTGTCCACATATAACAATGAGAACCAGTTGTATTTGAGGTCATTGGTCCATGTGGACTGTTTGGCAACAAGATAGCCGAACAGGAAAAGAAGTTGCCCTAAAATCATGAAGCGGCAAAAAGGCTCTAGAAGGTTCCGGAACAGTGATATTCAGTAAAGGAATGATATCCCGAGTATATAGGATCAAGGCAAGACACCCAACGTGAATGGGATATTCGGGTGATTACGGGAAAAAGTCCCAAAATGACTAAGCTATTATACCGATAAGGGAACGAGAATCCGAGGGATACTAGGTTTCCTTTACGAGATAGGAATCCTAGGGCAACAGGGATGCTTGGGCAGCAAGCATCCGTGAATCTATAAATACGAGGTAAACTTAGAGGTAAAAGGTACGCAATTCTTGGCATTCATACAATTCTCCTACTGATAATTAAGGTTTATTGACCAATACGTGATACTAACTTTGGCATCGGAGGGCCTTTGCCACGAGAGGCAAAGGTGCGATCACCCCTTGTCTGTCGTGTAGATTAGGGTTCCGACGACGAATTAGGGTTCCGGTGAAGAGACACGAATAAGCCGTTACAATCCAAGTTGGTCCGAGGCATCAATTGTTTTCATCCCCCTACAATTGGCGCCGTCTTCGGGAAATGAAAAAATTCCCTGAAAAACAACTATGGTGGGAGAAGATCCAATCACACCGTTTGATCCAAAGAACCAGTTGGGTGGGGGAGAAGATAGGTCCCCACCAGGTGCTCCGAAAAAGCCCACTGGTGGACATGGCAGAAAAACGACGAGCAGAGATATCTCTAAAGAAAAAGGGGACAGAACTGCCTCGGGCTCCACGAGACGGAGCAAGTCCCGCTGAGGAGAAGAATCAATAGCGTACTCACGAAGTATACATAGTAGCGAAGATATTCTTGGCAAAAAGAGGAAGGAAATCGAAGGATACGCTTATTTAATCAAAAAATGAGAATATGATATACGAAAGTTACAGCGGGTACGAGATCACCCAGAAGATTCCGGACTTTTACGAAGGAATTCCGGAGAAGACAGACAGGCTCTATTAATCCATAAAAAGACTCATTCACGGGAAAGAAGGAGCAGGAGCAAGAGTCCTATCACGAGACGATATGAAGCTTCTCCACGAAAAAGGAGAAGCAGAAGTAAAGACCGAACACCAGAAAGGCGAAGGGCTTCTTCACGAAAAAGAAGAAGCAGAGACTAAAATTCTACACCCGAGGAAGAAGAAACAAGGAAGCATCACTGAGATGGGTACGAGAGGCCTGATGCTAACTGGGCCAAAACTACGGCTCACAAGACGAAGGAAATCAAGGATGGGACAGTAACTGCACGAGAAGCAGCATGGAAAGCCTTAAGTAACATTGCAGCCTCCCCTTTTGCAAGGAGGCTACAGGAGGCTAGGTTGCCGAGCAGAGTGAAGCACGGAACATTCGTGCTTTACCAGACAAACGCGGATCCTGTGGCTCACATAAAGCACTATCAGCAGGCCATGTTCATGCACGATGGCGATGATGCCATCCTGTGCAAGATGTTCCCATCGAGTCTAGGCAAGGTGGCTTTATCTTGGTTTCACAAACTGGCCCCACGATCCATACGGGGATGGAGGCAGTTGGCAGAAGAGTTCACTGCTCAGTTCTTAACGAGCAGAAAGGCCCCAAAAACGTTTGAAAGTCTTTCTACCATGAAGCAAGTAGACAACGAGCCGATCAGAGATTATGCAAAGAAGTACTAGGAAACTTTCAACGAGATGAAAGTTGCAGTGAGGAGTATGCTATTGCAACCTTCAAAACTGGTTTGCCTGTTCGGGAAGAGTTGCGTCGTTCATTGAATAAACATCCGGTAGCAACATTGGCTAAACTGATGGAATGAATAGAGCAACACGCTAAAATGGAGGATGACATACTCCGGGAGGATGGCAGGATTGTTACCGAACAGCCAAAGGTGCCAGTAAAAAGGTAGACAAGCCAGAGCCTAAAATCTATAAGGAGAGAATGGAATACGAGCAGACCAAGAAAGAGCCGTACAAAGATAAGCAAGCTGCTGACCCTAAATCTTTCTTTTCTATCACCACGGTTTGGAATGAACCAATTTATAGGATTCTTTATCTAATAAAGAATTAGCCATACTTCAAGTGGTCCCCAAGTCTTGGCGGAGACAAGGACGCAAAATATGCTACGAATCAGCACTACAGCTACCACAAAGATTGGGGCCATATGACTAAAGATTGTGAGATGTACAAAAAACACCTTGACGATTTGGTCTCTCAGGGCTATCTCAAGGAATTTATCCAAGAAGATCCCAAGGACAAAGGAGAAGTCATGGAACTGGATTACAAGCAAAATCCTAAAGGGTGATTCATATGATACATGGGTTGGCCACACCTTATACGAGAAATGAGGTTAGGCTATTACAAAGGTAGGTTAAGCACGATCAGCATGTGATGCAATTGGGAAACAAGAGAGGACAAGAGAACGATGTGTGCAAATAAAGCATAGCATTCACGGATGATGATCTGGGGAAGTCCAAATGCCCCACAACGATGCTTTGGTTATAACCCTACGAGTTAGGGAATAGGACATCGAGAGGATTCTAGTAGACTCGGGGAGTTGTACAGATGTACTACGATGCGTTCAAGAAACTGGGGCTGGCCCAAACAGACTTAGAGCAATCTGCAACACCCCTGATTGGGTTTGGTACAGGAGCAGTCTGGCCTCTTGGAAAAGTGACATTGCCTGTTCGGTCTGGGTCAGTTGTGTTGAGAACTGACTTTTTAGTTGTAGATGTTCCTTCTTCCTATAACTCGATTATAGGAAGGACGTGGCTGCACAAAATGAGAGTCGTCTCTTCAACTTATCACCAAATGGTGAAATTCCTAGGATCTAATGGGGTCGAAGTGATTAGAGGCAATCAAAAAGTGGCCCAACAGTGTCTGATTTCCATCATTAAAAGAGCCCCCAAGGCCCATCACGTTCATACATTAGAGGTACCAGATCAACCAACTATCGAGGATGTCGGAAGACGTCCGGCTAATAAGGTGGTCGAAGGCTTGGAGAAAATTCAGATCAACAAGACTGATCCTGAAAGATATTTCTTAATCGGAGAATCACTGCCACCAGACGAAAAGGCTGAATCAATACAATTTCTGAAGGAATATGTCGATGTATTCACATGGGTACCAGAAGAGATGCCCGGGGTAGATGCAGGTATAATCTGTCACCATTTAAATGTTGACCCTCAGCACAAGCTAGTCATTCAAAAAAAACGCAGAGCAGCCGTGCAACATGTGGATGCTGTTATTGAAGAAGTCGATCATTTGCTGGAGGTGAAAGCAATACGTGAGGTTTACTACCCTGAATGGTTATCCAACACCGTAGTTGTGAAGAAGAAGAACAGGAAGTGGCGTGTCTGTGTGAACTTCACAGACCTGAACAAGGCATGTCCAAAGGATAGTTTTCCTCTACCAAGGATAGATCAGTTGGTTGATGCAATAGCTGGTTACGAGCGAATGAGTTTTCTTGATGCATATGGAGGATATCATCAGATTGCTATGTTTGGACCTGATCAAGAGAAGACTTCTTTTATCACTCCATGAGGGTTGTACTGCTTTAGCGTTATGCCATTTGAGCTGAGAAATGCTGGGACAACGTACCAAAGACTTGCAACTATCATGTTCAAAAAGCTGCTTGGAAAAACTATGGAGGTGTACATAGACGATATGGTAGTGAAGAGTCAAGATAAACGAGGGCACATAACGGATTTGAAAGAAGTTTTTGAAATCTTGAGGAAGTATAAGCTGAAGCTCAACGCCTCGAAATGTGCGTTTGGAGTTGGTTCTGGGAAATTCCTAGGCCATTTGGTGACCATGAGGGGAATTGAGGCCTACCCTAATCAAATTGCAGCCTTGCAGAGGCTACAAAGTCCCAAAAGCACAAAGGAAATCCAGAGGTTGACTGGGATGGCTGCAGCACTTAATAGATTTATCAGTAGGTCAAGTGATAAGTGTAGACCCTTTTTTCAGTTATTGAAAAAGAGGGAGGGATTCGAATGGGGAGCAGAGTGTGAGCAGGCTTTCCAGGACCTGAAGAAGTATCTGGCTGAGCCTCCACTTTTGTCAACCCCACAGCCAGGTGAGTCTTTAGTTTTATACTTAGCTGTTTCTGAACATGCTGTAAGCGCAGTTCTGTTAAGGGATTTGGAAACCGAGCAAATCCCAATTTATTACGTTAGGAAGACACTGCTGGATGCAGAGACAAGATATCTGCCCCTTGAGAAACTTGTCTTGGCAGTTAGGACAGTCACGAGAAAATTGCCACACTACTTCCAAAGCCACAAGGTTGTGATTTATACTGAGTTTCCTCTGAAATCACTGGTACGAAAGGCAGATTTCTCGGGAAGGATCTCGACATGGTCCGTCGAATTAAGCCAATACAACAGTGATTATCAGCTGCGCACAGCAATCAAGGGCCAAGTGTTGGCTGATTTTGTGGCAGAGTTTTCTCCCATAGTAGCTCCCCTGCCTCCTTCGAGAAAGGAACATGAGACTAAGACATTATCCACGAAGGACAAAGTCTCAGCCGAACAGGACCCTACGGAATGGAAATTATTCGTTAACGGATCAGCTTGTAATACTGGTTCAGGAATTGGGGTTGTCATTTTTCCTCCTGGAGGAGTAATGATTGAACTATCTGTTCGGCTCGGTTTCAGTGCTTCAAATAATGTCACGGAGTATGAGGCACTTTTAGCTGGATTGAGGAGTGCAAGGACTTTAAAAGCAGAACGAGTCAGGGTGTATTGTGATTCACAGCTCGTGATAAATCAACTGTCCAGGGAATACGAAGCCCGAAATGAGAAGATGGCGGCATACGTGGAGGCAGCCAAAGATTTACTTGATACCTTCGAAAGGGTTCATATTGAACAGATAAGTTCCTTACAGAATGCTCATGCCGATTCTCTGGCTTGGTTAACCACAGCTGTTCCAACCGAACTCAAGTGGAGGGTAGCAGTTGAGTATCTGACAGAGCCGAGCATTGGGAGGGGTGTTGAGTTGGTTTTGGACGTGAACTAAGGACCAAGCTGGATGGATCTAATCATGGAGTTTTTACGAGATGAAATACTCCCCACTGATAAAAAGGAAGCTCATAAGATCAAAACCAATTCTGCAAGGTTTTGGTTGTCCCCAGAAGGGAAGCTTTACAGGAAGTCCTTTACAGGTCCGTATTTACTCTATGTGCACCCCGAGATGGTGCAAAAACTTCTACACGAAATTCACGAAGGGACTTGTGGAAGCCATGCTGGAGGTAGATCCATTGCCCACCGAGTAATTACTCAAGGCTATTGGTGGCCACATATGTAAGAGGATGCCAAGGTGTATATGAAATTTGTGAAAAATGTCAGAAATTCTCACCAATGATTCGAACACCAGCCGAGGATCTGGTGCCTTTGACAAGTCCTTGGCCGTTTGCCCAGTGGGCAATGGACATTGTGGGTCCACTACACAAAGCAACTGGGAATCAAAAATTCCTGTTAGTTGCAACAGACTATTTTACTAAGTGGATTGAGGCAGAGCCATTGGCTAAAATCACCGAGCCTATGATGGAAAGGTTCGTGTGGAAGAATATCATTACTCGATTTGGGGTTTCCTATTCTTTGATTACAGATAATGGGTCCTAATTTCAGAAGAAATTCAAGGCTTTTTGTGCCCAATATGGAATACGAAATTATTATTCAATTCCAACCTACCCTCAGAGTAACAGGCAGGCAGAAGCATCCAACAAGACCATTCTTGACGGGATCAAGAAGAGGTTGGACAAGGCTAAAGGGAAATGGCCCGATGAATTGCCACTTGTTTTATGGGCACATAGGACAACACCTAGGAGATCTACGGGAGAGACCCCCTATTCGTTGGCATATGGCACAGAGGCAGTCATACCTTTAGAAGTAGGCCTTCCAACCAACAGGACTATATTGGTTGAGAGTGGGGGCAATGACAGAGCCCTCGAAATTGAGCTTGATCTCGCTGAGGAAAGGAGGGAAAGGGCCCTGGTACATCTGGCTTCTTATCAGGAACAGCTAATGAAAAGCTATAAACAAGCACGTTCACCCTCGAGAATTTGGTGTTGGGGACCTTGTACTACGAAAGGTGCTCGGCAATACCAAGGTAGCCAACAAAGGCAAGCTGGGGGCCAATTGGGAAGGCCCGTATCGAGTAACCGAGATTGTGGGCATAGGGGCCTATAGATTGGCTGATCTGGACGGTAATCCAATTCCGAGGCCTTAGAATGTCCATAATCTGAGAAAATTCTTTGTTTAGAAGAATTGAGTTTTATTTTAGATTGCACTACATAGTTGTGTGAGAATTATGAATAAAATTCCCTTGTTTTAGTTTTTGCTTCTATTCTGTTTTAATTGCAAGGGGTACGAATAACACTCCCTTGAGTTCAAGTTTATGAATAAAGTTATTTCATCTAGTTTGTCAAGCTTTTTGAAATAGTCGTTTTTGAAATATGAAATATGGAGTTTGGTATTTTTCCTTTTTTCATATTGGGGAGCATGGGATTGGTACGAATGCCATATACGAATACATTTATCTGTAGTAAACAGATAGCTTGATAACTACGCATGAAAAAACACTAAAAAATAAGTATGAGAAACTTAAAAACGAACGACTGTATCCCTGGTATAAAGAAACTTGGGATGCATACGAAAACATGCAGTAAAAGTATAAAGTACAAGAGGCTTAAATATGTTTTTTGATCAAAGTACGGGGGACTTAGATCAATTTTTTAAGTGTGAGATACTTAAAGTACAAGAAACTTGAGTAAATTTTGGGTTTGCATACGAGAACATGTAGAAATCAAGTACGAAATACTTGAGCAACAGACATAACGAGATATGTCTAAGATACATTTGACTAAGTACGAGAGACCTAGATCTATTTTTTGGATGTAGAAAACCTTATGCAGCACTTGCTGGATACTTAGATTTGTTAAAAGCATGAGAGGCTTACTAATAACCTGCACACGAGGACGTGGATATAACCTGTCACTTGAATAAACAGATGTTTGAAGCGAACAGTCTGTGAAGTAGCATACAAACGTGCGTAAAACAAGGTACGAGATGCCCATAAAGTTGTTCAAAACTTAAAGTCA
>BPLS01012164.1:0-10001 GCA_019656275.1 Rhododendron kiyosumense | reverse complement strand
CTGAATCGGAGAGGTGAATACTTCTCGATCCATCCCCCAAAAGAATCGGACATGATAGTTTTTCACATCCTGCTCCTCAATTCCATTTTTGCCAAAAATGGTCCTCCAAAATGACTCCAGTTACCCCATTTTCGTCTCACCCAATGTTTGTATGCAATCGATTTAACAATGTCGACCAGCACACGAGTGCTCCTCTCTTACCTTTTTCTTTTCTGCTACAGCTTTGAAACGCCAAAAGAGATCATCAAAGTCCTTACTGTCAATATGATCATAACCAAGCTGAAGAAGTAGAGCAGAACTATTAATCCCGGGCATCAAAGACAAGAATTACATCTAACACTTTGAAGAACAAGAGATTGCAGCCTACCTCTAAAAGTTGAGATCTTAAAGCATGGCGTCCGCTGAACCCAAATCATTTTGCAGAAAACATGTTTACGTTACTCATAAAGTTAATAAAACAAAAAACCAGAGAGAGAGAGAGATAGAGAGAGAGAGAGAGAGAGAGGATTTCTAGCTAAGTTTCACTAATGAAGATAGAGCAGAGGGTTTAGAATAAGGAAACAAATAGAACCCCATTTTTCATCTGTAAACCCACTAATGTCTCTGCGATCCCCAAACAATAAGGCCCATTGAGAGATCCAAATCACAAATCCCCGAATTTTGATTTTTGTGTTAGGGAGGTCGCTTATGGAGATTAAAACAACGTTGGCCAACCGGGAAAAATGGTGGTAGTTGAGACGGAGCAAGAGGAGAGAACGCCGTAGTGCAGTGATCAAAATAAAATTTTTGTTAGGTATATGGGGGTAAATTGAACAGTATATTAAAAATAGGTATATGTATACTCAGATTTGTATATTTGTATAAACTCCAAGGTTTAGTGTTGTCTTCTAATACTGAAATCAAGCTTTATCTAATTTTTGTTTTAATTCGCAATCTCATAAAAGGCATGTGTATTAAACCTTCTATTCACTGTGATGGTAACACTTTACTCCAAAATCAGGAGGAGGCAAGTTGGTCATTTGCAATTGTTGGGAAGGTGAAGTGTTAAAGAGGCAAACCATAGGGAGGCAATCCTCATTTTCCCCAAAAAATTATGCATATTGTTTCGTATCTGTATCCAATGGATGAAATAACCCATACAAAGATAACTAGGACATATAAGAGTACATTGAATGCTAAGAAGTTTCACACATAAGACAGAGAAAAATACCACACACAATTTGGCATGGCGTACCTGAGCTTTCCAAGGACAATGCCAGACTTATTAGATCGGTGAAGACCAATATCTTCAGGAGATATAATTTCATATGTATTTTTATGTTTAAGCATCCCATCCTACAAATGCATAAGGATAGCCAATTGCTTAGGCCTGGATTAATGGCAGATAGAGAAATAAGCATAACAAACATTGGATACGGAAATGATATGAAGTTTTAACACCAAATCATGCCAAATTATCAACTGTTTATCGCAAAATAAATCAAAATAATGAACAAACTCAAAGACAAACTTTACGAATAGTTGATGAGCACCCAATATTGTAGATATTTTGTGCAACTAGTCTCGTTTATTTTGTTTTAACTTGCGTTTATTTAACTTTTATAGTGATATTGCACGTAAGGTAGGTTTTTGTGTGTTTTAGGGAATTCGTATAAATAAGGTGCGTTTGAACGCCGAGGAATGCTCCGGATACAACAAAGTACTCAAGGCCACGTGCCACCCTATTATGGTGCCCAAAGAGTCATGAAGAGATGGTTTGGAGGTTGCTTGGGTCGCCCAAGGGTCAAGGGAATTGAAGGAGATGTGAGGATTTTCCCAAAACTATTCATTTTCCGACCAGCTGAGGGTAGAATTGTCATATCTTTTGATCTAAACTACTTGAATTAGAAAGTAGACTTGACGAGCTTTCCAACGGTCCAAGAACACCCAAATTTGAGTTCGGGAGTGTCTGGAGCGAGCTCACAAAGTTCAGCAAAAATCAACCATAACAGTGTGGTATCGATACAAGCATTTTTGCTGTATCGATACCATAGGAAACAGAGAGATTGGAAGAAGTGTCGTAACAACACGGTATCGATACAAGCATTTTCTGCAGATTTTTGCTATTTTTTGGACTTTCTATTTATGGAATTCTTTCTACTTTTAGTATGTTTCTAGATATTCATGGAGAGAGAAGTGGACATGTATAAATACCATTCTCTCCAATTTATCTCATAATTTTGATTTTTATGCTTTCAGTCTTTCCATTTCCTAGAACTCCGTAGTTGTTTCTCTCAAGCTTTCTAATCATTTTCTTCAAGAATTCCTTAAGGTAATCATCGTATGTTATTTTCTCGTTTGTTAGTGTTGTAGCTATGGACTAGATTCTCCTTAACATCAAGTTTATTTTCGTTTCCGTCAGTTAAATATGTTTGTCATTTCTAGCTTTATGCTTAATCTTTTTAGCTATGTGTGAGTAGTCATTTGGCTAAGTCTTGGGCTACCCTTTTTCCAATGATTTAGGTGGTTATTTGGTTCTCAAATCTTCAGGCTTGAAATCATGGTTTTCGGAATCGAATTAACCTAGTCATTTTGGTCTAAGCAAAGGATGTTAACTCCTTGGTATGTTGCTTAGTCAAGCGGTCTTGGCAAGCGACATATTAAGGGCTCGTGGCCTCCTACGTGTTAGATACATTATCAAAAATAGGTTAGTTTAGTTCTGATTAATCACATCTTTTGTTAAACGTAATTGTTAAAGCTATCTTCCGGGCGTGAGTACACTGTCGTGACTCTCGTTTGAGTTATAATTGACAACTGGTAACGGCCTTTGTCGAGGGATATACGATCCCTAGACTTGCCTATTTTAATTTATAAAGTTCATTTCTAGTCTTTTTAATTAGCATTTTCTCCGTTTAAAGCAAAACCTAGTTGGCCATCTTAAACACCGAAATCCACCGTATAAAACCTACAATCCAAACTAGCTATATTTTGATTCTCTGTGGGTACGATCCTAGACTTCCAGATATTATGCTTTCAATGATCTAGCCCTACGCTTGGGGTTTTCAACCTTATTCAAAGGTGAGGTTGTGCTGTTAAGCATTTTTGGCGCTGTTGCCGGAGAATTCTTAATATAGCTTATTTGGAGGATCGATAAACCACTATAAGTACTCCGTTTATTTTTCCTTTGTGTAAGTTGTACTCAACTTAGCGGATACCTTTAACCAAGCTCCAATTCGACTTGAGGTGTAATAAAGCTCGATTGAGCATCAATTGCATTTTTACTGCTTTTTATCTATATAACATGGTGGTGGCTTAATCCCATGGAACTGTTTTGAGAGAGGTAGCGGCATAGCCCCTCTAGCCTATTTACTTCATGTCTTATCTATCTAATAGAATGGCAGCGACAAATGGGGAAATAGTCCCCATGATTATGTGGGAATACTTTTATCCCAATCATGCTTATTCATCTTCTCGCATGGTTGCTCCCACCGCTCCTACTGCCAATGTATTAAAGATGCAAATGAAATTATCCAATTTGTTGCCCCGCTTCCATGGCATGGATCACGAACACACATACAAACATGTTGCGGCATTTTAGGGCAAACTTGGTACCCTTGGTGCCATTGTGAAATCAGAGGCCACATGGATGAATTTATTTTCTCTATCTTTAAGGGATAATGCCAAAACTTGGCTCAATTCCTTGAACCCTCAATCTGTGCTGACTCGGATTTATTTGTTAAATGAATTCTACAAAGAGTTCATTCCCATGTATTATACGGGGGTTCTCAAGCACCAAATTCAAACTTTTGCCGAAAGAGAGAATGAATCATTTTATGCATGTTGGGAAAGATATAAGGATTTGCTCATTGCGGTCCCAAATCATGGCTTTGAAAATTTTCAAATTGCTAACTATTTTTATAACGGATTTTCTCAAAAGAGTCATGCTTTCATAGATGTATTGTGCGATGGGAAAGTTTTTAAAAAAGAACCTGCTCACGCCTTAGATTTCTTTGATCGTTTGGCCGCAATTTTACAATCTCGAGTTTATGCTTAACATTGTCAAGAGTCCAACTCAAATGCCATGGAAGAGGGAATTGAGCCACATAGCTTTGTTGAAATTGTTAGTTTAGATTGTGACTGCTCCTCAGAGTTTGTATGGAGTGCTAGGCCTATTGATGAAACTGAGGTCCAGAGTTCTCCTCTTATGGATCCCCCTCTTTGTGATGATCCGGGGGAGAAATGACTCACCGCTAAGGTTGTCTCTTTCGATCTCCCGTATCTTGATCCTTCCCCAGAGTAATTACTCCTTGCTCACGAGATGAACATGCTTAACGCATCGGGCGTCTACTATGAAGATTTGTTGGCAAAACCCCTCACCTCTGAGGAAATGGATGCCGAAGTGGATTACTTGTATTTGTTGTTGGCTAAACAGGATGCTTATGATCCAATATTAGAAGAGTTGTAGCCCATGGAAGCTACAATTGTCCCTTTGAATTCTCCGTGCCTTGATCTTCTCACCGCTAAGGAAATGGATGGCGAGACAGATTCTTTATTCTGTTTGTTAGAAAAGCAAGATGCATGTGGGCCTAATCTTGAAAAGTTACCAATATAATCATAGAACTAATTGATTTTCTTGGTGTTGAGAAAGTTGACTTGGTTTACAATCCTCTTATAGTAGAATTTCTCAACAGTCTAAAAATTGATTTTGTTTGGGTTATGCACTTGGTGAAACTTAAGTTTTTCAAACGAATTTGGCAAATGCTGTGGGCTCCCCCGTGCCGGCGCGCGCCCAGAAAGAAGAGTCGCCACCCGGATTTCTGAGATGGATGATCCGAGGAACCGAGAGCTTGTTTTGAAAGGCTTTTGGTCTAGCAAAAAATGTTTGAGATTTTGGGTTCGGGAGCCACATTACGAACGGGGAAGGTTTCATTTTAGAAAAAGCACCTCGCTCGCCCGGTAAAAACCGGTCTCTACTAAACCTTTCAATAAGAGGGGATTTAAAAATATCTTTCGGAAAATCAAACTCTTTAGATAAGCAAGTAAAGGGAAAGGGGGCAAGGATAATAAGTCATGTTGGCGTGCTCGTGGTGTTAACTGTATAGTGATGATAAAGATGATGCAGGATGAAAAAAACTTTCGGCAGAAACTGTCTGGGTCACAGTGTCCCTGCGCTCGGCATTCTGTAATACCGCGCACGGTTTTACATAATGCCGTGCGTGGTTTCCTCAATATTTTCAGATTTTACAACGTCTTAGAATGCCGCCCGGCGTCTTGAGTACGACGCGCGGGGTTCTAAGCCAACCGTCAAACAATGTTTCCATTACTGGGTGGCTCTGGAAAACACCATTCTTTCAAGCCATGAACAGAAAAGAATTTTTGTTGAACTCCTGACCTTCTGAATAGCCCAGAAATCACTACAACAAATCTGACTTTTGGCGACATGAATTGGCGACACGCCCAAAAATATGTCGCCGTTGGGTATGTATTGGCGACAAACTTTGACGTCGCCAATAATTTTCACATTCAATGACAAGGATTGGCGACACAACAAAAATGCGTCGCCGTTGGATATGTATTGGCGACACATTTTGATGTCGCCAAAAGTCTTCACATTCGGCGACGCGAGGTGCATCGCCGTTGGGTATGTATTGGCGACACGCTTTGATGTCGCCAACAGTCTTCACATTCGGCGACGCAAATCGCATTGCCAAAAGGCAAATTTACGTCCGTAAGCAATTAGCGACGTGAAGCGTGTCGCCATTGGGTACGAAATTTTTCATCTGTACGAAAATTCATTATTAGAATGATATATCACATTCGATTAAATATGTAACAATAAGAGATTTACTTTATTTTTGGCAGGAATGATTTAGTCCCTCTTATGTAAAAGATAGGCAGTTCTAATTTTAAAAAATAGCTCAAGTGGCCCTCTAATTGTGCACTATAGGATTTTAATGTCTCTGGAACTATCGAATATGTTACGATCATGTAGTTGCTGAGATCAAATTATCACCGATTTTGGCAAGGATGATATAATTGATAAGACGTTAAATCCTAACGGTTTAGATGGACCATTCAAAAAACTGAGCCAGCAACTACATGCCATTAGAATCTATACATTCAATTTACTTGTTTCTAAACCAATGTCTCATGCTATAGTATAATGTACAGTAGCTAGATGACCGCAGCATAATCACGACGATCGATACCGTTCATTTTGTTGTGGTTAGTACTATTTTAATCATTCTCGTAAATTTTTAGGTCTATCGGATTTTGAAAACCCCTTCATCAGGATGCAGATTTATTATTAGAATGAAATTTTACATCCAATTAAGTATGTAATGATAGGGATTTACTTCATTCTTAGCAGAAATGGTTTAATCTTTCTTATTTATAAGATAGACAATTTCAATTTTAAAAAATAGTTCAAGCGGCTCTCAAGTTGTATACTATAGGACTTTAATGCCTCAGGAACCACCGAATGTGTTACGATCATATGGTTGCTAACATCTGATTATCATCAATTTTGGTGAGAAAGATATAATTGATAAGACATTAAATGCTAAAGGTTTAGATCGATCATTTAAAAAAATAGCAGACCACTACATTTAAAAGGTATACATTAAATTTATTTATTTCTGAACAAAGGTCTTGTGCTAATCATTCTTATAAATTTTTGGGTCTATTCGATTTTGAAATCCCCTTCATCGGGACATAGATTAATATTCTCTATTAGAATGATATTTTACGTCTGATCAAATATGTAATGAAGAGAAATTAATAAAAAATCTAGTGAACCTGTAAAATTAATACATAGATATATAAGTATCTACTCCCTTCATCCCAATTCAAATGTCCCCTACGAATTTTTGTGCATTTTCACTTTAATTTGGTGTAAAAAAATAAAATATCAATTTTGTTTTTTTGGATTTGAAAATGAACGAAAATCAATAGTAGACATTTAAATTGGGACGGAGAGTAAAAGAAATTAACAATCGCAAAAAGAAAATTATTAAAATACAATAATATAAAACGACGTCGTTTCGAGAAGACCTAGTCTTTTTTTTTTGTCCAAAATACTTAAATTGTTTCACCCTATTTGAATTTTGATAAGCATGAAAGTTGTTAACCCTTTGTGTTATTGTTCAAACCCAATTTGAATTACTTCAATCACAATAATGAGTTAAAAGTTATGCCCGAAATACTAAATAAATTAACTCTAATTGGGGGTAATTCAAATTGGGTTCGAACAATAATAAAGGGCTACAATTTTCATGTTTATCAAAATTGCTAATTTTAATGTTTAAAGTAGGGATGTGCAAAAACCCGCAACCCTACCCGACCCGACCCAAAGGGTCTCGAGCGGCTCCGAACATGCAAAAAATTCGCAACCCGACCAACCCAACCCGACCCAAAAGGTCTCGAGCGGCTTTGAACATAGGCTTCGGTCAGGTATGGGTTGGGTTCTGTTAAAAAAATGAGTTTCGTTCGGATTTCAAGTTTGTGCGTTTTTTATCCGCGGGGGTCGGACCCGACCCGACGGAAAAAATCGGGCTCGCAAACGGGTCTATAGCATCAGTCGGTTTGGTTGCGGGCTTATATTTTTCGTACCCGACGTGGTTGGGGTTGGGTTGCGTGTCATACCCGACCCGCCCGACCCGTGCACACCCCTAGTTTAAATGTTCAAAATCATGTTTGATTCAACTTTAATTGATATTTTAATGTTAAATATATACTATATGTAATAGATATTCCAAATATATAACAAAAAATGTGTCTAGTGCAGTTGGTCAGAGCCTTGTGTGTAAAGGCTTGTGTAGTTGGATGTCCTTGGTTCGAAACCTAGGAGGTGCAAGAAAATTGTATTTTCATCAAGTAACTTTTCGTCGACGCAACAATTGGTGTTGCCAATAGGCTACCTTTTGGCGACGCAAAACACGTCGGCAAAGATGTAATACGTTTCCCACATTAACCATGCTTTCGCCGACGCAAAGCACGTCGCCAAATCTATTGCCTTATGGCATTAGAGGTGTTTGCGTCGGCAAATACTATTGCAGACATAGCAACGGCGACGGCATGCCGACGCAAGGACTTGTGTCGCCAAAACCTTTTGCCAACGCAAATAAGCCTTTGCCGACATACTATTGTGCGTCACCAGAACCGAATTTTGTTGTAGTGAATGCTCCATTTTCTTGAAAAAGGAAAGAAAACTGCACATGGCTTGTAGATATGGTCCGTTTTTGAAAAGCATTTGTGCCTGACGTTCTAGTAAAAGATCTGACAAAAGATGGCTATGATCCAGGCGGTCTGAGCAAAGAAAACAGTAGACTCAAAATGTCGTGCGTCTAAGTCAGATACGCCGCGCGACGCATCAAAACGCCGCGCGGTGTAGCCTCCTTGACATAAAGGCCTACTTTTGTTTTGAAGATGGTTTTTGAGTCAGGATTTGACCCAAAAGAGGCCGATCCTGATCACAGTGGGGTTCCCTCAGGGATATGGATGGGGCCTATCCCAAGGAAACTAGTTTATACCTTTGATCTTCGAGCTTGGATGGAGACCGATGGCTTCGGATGGATGCGGATGAAAGCGATCGAGGAGGAACGGTGGGTATGGTTTGATAAAGGAGGTTGTTGGAAAGTAGGAGGCCTTGAAGTGAGTAAGTGAACTCACTTCAATGGTGAGGAGAAAAATAGAGGTCTTTGAGGAAGTAAGAGCCTTGAGAATGTTTTTGGGAGCACTTTCTCAAGGTTTTGGAGTGAGGAAGGGGTGTGAAAGCATAATGGGAGAGAAAGAGAATTCCGGGCCTTTCTCTTGAGTGGATGGCTGTATTTATAGGCAAAGGCCAAGGATTTTGAATTTCAAGTTATGGAGGTATTTTCTGGGCAGGCCAGAAGTGCCCATTCAGCTGAGCTAGCTTGTAGAAGTGGCTTAAGTGGGCGTGGCCGACAGCTAGCTGAGCCAGTCAGAACTTTATCCAAAATGCCATGCGGTTGACCTCATGACCTCGTGCGGTGTAATGAAATCTATTATGCCGTGCGGTGTAGACGTGTGCCATGTGGTACTAAGGGTCCAGTCCTAGGCTTTGGGGCTTGCTCTGGGCCTTTGATTTGGCTCTGGGCCTTTGGGTTTTGCTCTGGGCTTTTTGGGTTTATTTTGGGAGAGTCTCATTTCCAAGCTCTCAGAGGTATTCGTTTCCTTTAATTTGTTTCATCATCGGGATATTTAAAACACTTTCGAGGCCCGGATTAGGGTGTCTACAAATGCGCTACTCAACTATCTATTTTTGCAGCATGGTCGGATTCAATTTTTGAGGCAGAGTGTGGAGTGTAATGCTATGTTCATTTTATTAGCTCTCGTTGGCATAATAAATGTTCGGAGCCTGCGTTTGGCTAATCATACACAAACTCTTTCTTTCTCTGTCTCTTTTCTTTTCCTCTTTCGACGGTCTAGTATAGCTAGCCACCCGTGTCTTACCTCTCCGGTGCGACATGGGAAGAAAAGTATGACCCGTAAGATTGTGTGAAAATCAGGTGGTGTTTTTAATGTTTCCTTTGCATATATGTTTGTTTGGCACCCGGATAATACGAGCCGGGCGGCTCTAATGTCATTTGTCTCTTAGTAGGTAGTTTGAGCTTAAGTCTTTTGCAGAGTGTACGTACTACCACACCAGCCTTGATGGATTGGGTCTAAAGTCGGAATAAATGAGGCGTTTAGGAGCCCTAAGCATGTGTGTGATTACATGTCGCAGTTGCTAGTCCGATAAAGCTTTGACCATGGCCCTGTGTGACTAGCTGTGGCTCCATTGGAAGAATCGAAGGAGTTAACCTTGAAAGCTGTTCGAATGACAAAAGGAGATAGTGACACAAAAGCCTCCAACTTGGTCGAGGTATACGGGAGTTGACATTCCCCCAGAGGTACAATCTTTTGCTCTTTTATATCAATACTATTGTTTTTTATGCTATGAGGTCATAGATTCGTTAAGTCGGAGGGATGGATATATATGTATATATATATATATATGT
>BPLS01012151.1:0-10678 GCA_019656275.1 Rhododendron kiyosumense | reverse complement strand
TACTTTAGCACCTGCGTGAAGAGCAAATTATATGTTAACCACTCAATCCGTACAGACGGCATTCCTGCATGGTAAGTTGGATACTTTCAACACTTTACTCAAACTAATATGTTGATGCATACTCTACAATATATAGTTGAGATGAGATGGGTATTTTTAGCTTCATTAATGGTTCTAAAATTACATGCTAATCTAGGTTTGCCAAAGACAAAACTGCACAGAAGTTGGTGGCATGAAATCATACACATGGATTTTCACTCCCACGGGCACTAATAATATCAAATGCCAAGAGAATTCGAATAAACCAATTTGTGTTTGTACCCAATGTAAGCTTTCCCATACATGATTGCATGGTTAATATATATTTTTTTCATTTTATATCTACGCTTCGAATTTGTGAATTTTTTAGGTACAATATTATCGCGTTATTGGTTGCATTGAGAAAATATATGTTGACCACCTATGGATTGATTTATGCAAAACATTCTTTAAGCAAGTTCAAAATCAGTATGGTTGGTTTGTGTGTAATCAATGCGGACGAGAAGATGTTCAAACCGTAACCAGGTATTCATTTTTATAATGAGTACTATAACTTAGATGTAACACAACCAAAACGATTTAAATATTCACATACATTTTAGGTATAATCAAGATGGTCATGAAAGACTCCACTGGCTCCATAGAACTTTTGCTAGAGGATACGAAGGGAGAATTTATCTTACAATGTGTCACGTCTGAAAAAATTAATGTTAAAGGTAAATACTTAAAAAGGGAGTATATAACACTGTATAAAATCTATATTATATTGCAGTACATTTATTTGCTTAGTGTTTTGCCAAGATAATGTGGTGCAAATGCTCAAAGACTATATTTCTAAATATTATGGGAGCTCATACGTGTTCATTATTCCTGCTCCATTGACCATGGTGCCTTTGTGGTGACTTTCGTTTTAAAAGTTGATTGGTCAGAAGAGTGTTGGCACCTTTCCAAAATTAATAAACAATTACAAAGATTGTGGGGGTGATAAGTTGTCATTTTTCTTCATTGTCATACCTAGATTGTACATAAATCGGTCCATATTCTGTGATGAATTTAATAATTCTTAATCTTATTTATGTAGGAATGTTGAGTACTGACAAAAGAACAATGGGGTCGTCATGATAAGAGCTTTGTTAATAAATTGGAAATTTCATAAGGAATTTTTATTTGTTAAGTTAAGTTTTACAAATATATATTCGGTTTTATTACGTGTTGGGTGATTTAAGGATTTGAGATATTTTTGACCTACTTGAATATTTTTTGCACCTCGATTGACCTGCACATATAATATATATCGTATTTTACTGTATTCCTATCTATTTTTTTCAACATATCCTCCCTTTGCTCATTGTTTGACCTGTAGCTTTAATTGTCTTCACAATGTGTGTTGCACCGTACCTTCAGGCACGAGCATTCGCTAGTGTATATATATATATATATATATATATATATATATATATATATATATATACACACACACATGAGATCTCAGGTAAGGGCGTCCACATGGTTCTTACGTGTGGACATCCATCTTCCCGACTAGATATCAATAATCTGAGCCGCTCAATTTGTGCAGAATGTGTTTTTAAAGGTACCTACGAGGAATCGGGAAAAAAAAAATGCTCACAAGGGCTTGATCCGAAAAGTTTTTCCATGCACCGTTCAATGAAAAACTACTCGAATCGAGCTTGTCGTGCCCGGGATTTTCCCCTCTCTCGCGCCGGAGAGACAGAGGAAGGGAAGTGATCCGGTTCCTATGGATTGCGACATGGAAAGGTCGTCAAAATGGGTTCTGTTTGAAAAAGGATTTGTTTTGTTTAAGGACGACCTTTGTGTTCTATGAAAACTTGGGATGTTTAATAAAACTTGGGTTTTTTAGAAATGGTTGGAAAATGGGAATGTTTAAGAAAATGTTTATGGAAAGGAGGGGGTTTTTGAAAAAGGTTTGGATCGAGCCCAAAGTGGGCTGCCTACGTATCTCCTGGGTGAGGGAGAATCAGGTTCCGACCGTACCTCGGGCCGGTTTTAGAAAATGGTTTTTTAAAAAAACTCAAAGTCGCCACCGGACATAGAGTTTAAGTGTGCTAGGTCACCCCTTGGTTTATTTGAAAGAATATCCCAAGTGTTTGAAAAATGGTTTTCTCAAGCCTCATTGGCACAGCTATGAAAAGAGTGACTCCGTTTTTGGTTTAGGCAAGAGGTCTGCAAGGTTAAAAAAGAAAGGGTTCGGTAACTCGCTGTTACGAGTGGGGAAGGTGTTAGGCATCCCACATTGTCCTTGCGGTACTCGGACATCTGTGAATATGCAACAAAGAGAGTTGTTTTCTGAAAAGATGAAATAAAAGGACATTATGTAAGTTTTAACGTTTATCAATAGGTATACGGGGAATCAGACCGAGCCTGGACAAAAGGCTTCCTACGTATCCCCGGAGCAGGGGAATCAGGTCTGCGTAGTTCACAGTGCAATGGGGTCACCGTCAACCCACTGGAAATTTATCTATGTGAAAGTTCATCAAGCCCAGAAGCTTCTCTAAAAGGGGAGTTCATGAGCCCTCGGGCTCGATATGTCTCATCAAGCTCGCAAGGTTGGTTAAAGGGGGCCGTAAAATGATGATCCTGAAAGGAAGATTGCACTGCCCTGCCATCTCAGGGGGTGGATAGAACATCTAAGAGACTAAGAGGAAGACTGCACGGGCCTGCCATTTTAGGGTATGGATAAATCATCTGAGAGGAGGACTACGCGGGTCTGTCATCTCAGGCTAACAAAGGAGAGATCTACAGGCCGAGTCCGCATCAGACTTCCTACGTATTCTCAACATCGGGAAATCAGGCCAGACGTAGTTCAAGCACACTAGGGGATATATAAGGGAACTCTATGGGGATGGAAGCTTGGTAAAGGAGGCGAGACGGAGCTAACGTTAGGCCGATGTCTCTACTGGGGAATAGGTTACAGAAAGGATGTGGGGAAGATAAGTCATACCAAGCCAACGTTAGGCAGGTACCTTCGCTGGGGATTAAGAAATGGAAATGGTCAGACTGAGCCAACGTTAGGCCGGTAACTCCGCTGGGGAAGTGATGTTATCCAAAATGTTCCAATCGGGAATCCAGAGAACGAATTTTATTACATGTACATATGAACAGAATTACAACATAATGAAATTACAAAATAGAAATGCAAACCGAAATACAGAATGGATTTGTGAACCAAAACCTGTGTTTCACACGGTGTCCTTAAAACAGATTCACCACCTACCGGAAGGTGTTAAGGTTACTCGGCGTCTGTCTCCCAGGATTGATCCAGCTCGGACCACGAACGTTGGAACACCACCGAAGAACGTCTTGGCGAACTAACTCAACGTCTGTCTCTCTCTCACACTATATCAGAATGCTAGTAGACTTTTCTATGAATTGGTGAGTGAATTATGCTGTGAAACGCTCCTTATATAGGTAGAACTAGACCCTTGCTTGCTGCTTGGCCTTCAATTCGTGGAGTAAATGGTAGAATGAATGGAGGAATAATCCCCATAATAAATAGAGGTAACCCCCACAATGAATAGAGGTAACCCCCACCATGAATATGGGAAAGTAAAGGACCCCAATCCATTCAAATTTCCAACAAGTGTGGATAAAGGTGTGGAAAGGATAAGTTATACCGAGCCAACGTAAGGCCGGCATCTCTGCTTGGGGATAGAGAAAATGGAGGAGGTCAGACCGAGCCAACGTTAGGCTACCTACGTATCTCCGTTATCTGGAGAATCAGGTCATGTGTAGTTCGCGCAGGCTAGGGATACAGGGGCCGACATGGATATGGAGGAATGGGGTAAAAGAAGGTCGGAGTGGCATAGAGGAAGGTTGGAATGGTGTAAAGGAAGGTTGGACTGAGCCAACGTTAGGCTGCCTACGTATCTCCGTTATCGGGAGAATCAGGTCCCGCGTAGTTCGCGCAGGATGGGGATAAAGGGCAGGACTACAGGCAAATCTAGACTTAACGTTTCTGAAAATACTTGTTTTTGGTCTTTTTGTTATGAATCAGCATCAACAGACACAGAGACTCAGCCTAGGATCCAGACATCGTCGACGGGCGCTGAGGAGGTGAAATCTGTTGGTGCATATATAACTCTATTTTTTGTGAGAGTTTCTCAAAGAGTCAGACAGGATCCGGACACCGTTGACGAACGCCACGAGATGGCTATGTGATATGAAAATAACTGTTTAGGAAAAGTTTGGGAAAAAGTCAACTCTGGCCCTGAAAAAGTCAACCGGCACCCGGGAGGTTTATAACAGTAATAAAAATGACAGTATTGACTTGTTTTTGTGTTTTGCTTTTTAGTTGGAGATGCTTTTTAGTTGGAGACCAAGCCGGGGCTTACGGGACGGCTGAGCCGGCATGTTGCCCGGTTTAACTAGTGGTCTATAATTATGAGGGACCTCAAGAGGATGAAGCAGCCTGACGCACCGGTGCCAAGCCCTTCACAAGACTTTTAACGGTCGGCAGAGAGAATGTACCGTGAGAGAAATGCCAAAACATACTCTATCTAAATGGCGATGGCAACGACCGCGTACATTTTTTGGAAAAATGCCTCAAGGCAAAGTTTTGTGGAAGTTTAATAAAATCTGATGAATGTTAGTTACGTTTTAATCTGGGCAAGGCCGGCCTTGGGGGTAGGCCCATCAGGCGACCGCCTTGGGCCTCCCTTTTTGGGCCCAATAATAGGGCCCCCAAATGGAAGGAACCTAATAAATATTATATATGTCAACTATTTTCCAAGGAAGTATGTGTAGTTACATTTTTGACGTGTTCACCTTCGAACCTATACAAAAAGTAGTTTAGAAATGATCTTGCCATGGCTCGACCTTGCGACCGCTTGCTCCAATGAGAATGTCACGCGGATTGCCATTGGACTACAACCCTTTTATGCTCCTATACTCCAAAGAATAATATATATACAAACTTTTGATAGGCCCCATTTTTAAATCTCGCCTAGGGCCTCGAAAATCTTAGGGTCGGGCCTGAATCTGGGGATCCACACTACAGTCAAAACGATAACCTAATGGCAATAGGGGCAACAGATCTTAGCGGCCAAGTGACTAGGAGAAACTCTACATAGTGAGCGGGCAAGGGATCACATAACGGCTAGATAATGGAGGGGTGCTCTACGCGGGAGCCAGCATATGAAAGTTCTGCCTACGGGGACTAGGCTTTGGCTTCCTATGCTCGATGACGGGCTTACGTGGTCGAGAAATAGAGGAAAAACCCAGTTTGGACGAGTTGTCACAGACAATGTCCGGTCTCTTTTAATAACCCCCGTGCTCAGCCTGTCTTCCGGTAAACAACATCATATCATGCTATACTGAGAAACATGTGATAATCCAAGACCGAAGAGAGACTGAAATTGGTAAGACGCTACCAAAGCCAACATCAATTGAAGCAAGCCCAAACACCTAACGGGTCGAGCCCAACAATTATTGAGTGGTCCAAAGACTTTTTGGCAGTTAAGATTAATTTTGAATGCTCATTTTTGCAAGAGAATGCTACAAAACTAGATAACTTATAGTAAATTACTATACTAAATGCACACGTACCAACACCACATCAATGCATGTTACAATACATGGGTAGGCTCATCCACTAAAAGACTGACACATGTACATTCAGTAAGTTAGTTAGTAATTTATTTACGGTGAGTTTCCGGAAAAAAGTCCAGGGTTTTTTTACATGCAAAAATCCTAATCATTTTCTCAGAAAAAACTTTTGAAAAAAAACTTCACTTTTTAACACTTTTACCCAATTCAATTCTCTACAAACTTTTAGCACTTTTAGATAAATAAATAAGGTGCCGTTCCGCTTTCTTTTTAAATCTTTTTTTTTAAAAAGAAGGTAATTTCAAACTCAAAATATAATTAAAATGAAAAATAAATTTTAAATTTTTTTTGCACCGTTTAAAAGATCTCAATGAGATCTATCAAACAAGATCTATATTGATAGGAAAATTATTTGCGCATACACATGATTTTTGAGCTTAAAATTACCTTTCTTTTCTAAAAGTTCTTTTTTTAAGAAACTGAAACATACCCTAAGCTTTTTCTAAAGTGTTTTAGCACTCTTCGTACTTTTAGCACTCTAGAAAAACTACCCCTTATTATCTCTAGACTTATTCTTTTTGCAATAGTCGAAATATAGATTTCGCAAAGGATCACTTTCAAAGAAAATGACGTGCCCATTATCTCTGTGAGAGAAAAAATCAAAAAATGATGGGCTAAGTTAGTTTTGGGCAGATTTAATTTGGGGGGAATCGAAGACCATGTAGTACGTGGGTGCACTACAGGGCTGTAAGGCAGTATCCTGACTGTTTAAAAGAGTTTCTTATGGGCTAAAAAGAGTATTTCTTAAGTCTGGACAAATAATTGTTGAGATGGATGGTTAAGATTATGCACTACATTAATACACTGCACTACAAGGTTTCGTAATCCAATTTAAAGACTCTGTAGTGCAGAAGTATTCCGAAAATATTTTTTATGAATTCCTCATAAAAAACCTTTTCTTTCATACCTTCCTTTTTTCCCCTAAACAAACTCTCTCTCTCTCTCTCTCTCTCTCTCTCTCTCTCCTTTTGATTGCAATAGGAAGAGCGTATGTACATCACCAAGGGCCATAACCTTGCCATCGATAACGATTATCGACAATGCCTTTTGCAATATCCTCTTCTCAACGTAAGTTCATCCTCGAACGGGTTCAAACCCCAGTTAGCAGCAACACAAAATCGCTCGCTTGGGATCCGAGCACTGGGCTTAGGGATTCTGGAATCGAGAATCAGGGTTCGAATCTGGTGTTCCAGCAGTTCAGGGTAGCCGATTTATGAATTTACAGCCGTCTTCCTTCCACCGGACGGGGACGCCTTCGCAGACGACCCAGGAACTCCGTAACTCGCGAAGTACCCATCTAGAGCAGTTTCCCGCGCGACGGGATCTGGTCGTTTTCCGGCTAACAGAGATCTTGCATTCCTTATCCCCTCCGGTAATTGTTGTAGTTCTGCGTTGTTTTCTGTGGTGGATCGCTTCTTACTTTGGACTGGGTTGATTCGTTTGTGTGTTGGGTATGGATCTCTGCTTGGCGGTTTTTGCCTAGTCCGGTGGGTTTTTTAGTTGACTGCGTTCCAGTGATCGGAGGTAACCCTAACCCTTACCGTGCAGCCATGGGATATGCACAGGAAAATCCTGATCCTTTTCAAAATCCTGAAAATCTTGTTCAAAACCCTCTTGAAATTCAAACTGTTAAGCAAGCCTTGGTTTATCTCAGAGGATGTATGCCTGTTACGGATGCTTACCGCAGTTTCGCACCGGCCAATTCATGAAATCTTACCATTACTAACACATTATGTAAACGATGTCTGATGTGCCTCATGGGGAAGGTAGAGGAATGACCTTTAGTATACCTCAGTGTAATTGTAATGTCTTTTTCGATGAGGGAATGCAGCGGATGGTGCTTGGCCCTCTAAGACCCACATTTTTACAGAGAAAGAATCCCGAGTGGACAAGATTGTTGAGGGCGTTCACAATATTGCTGAACATTCCGCAAGAGCATCCGCCTCGAGAGGTACCCCTTAGGCAATTTTATTACCTTGGTGGTACCGCTAATGGTGTAAAGATTTATAATAATGAAAACGTTGCACACTATATTATAGACACTGCTTGTTACATTTGTGAATGCATGCACTAGAGCAAGCTTCCACATTTTTGCAAGAACTGATGGATACGTGAGTGGCCTCCTCTCCTATGATTACAAAGGAACTAACTAACTATGACTGCTCTCAAGAATGGGATGGTAGAGTGATTCCACAAAATATGTCACGGGTTTCAAATGCCAATTCTTCCACTTCTCATGTGATCATTCTTGTGGAAAAATACAATGCTTTTCACCAGCTCTGGCAAGATCGATTTTTTGATAAAATTCCATGCATTTTGATAACCGGTTGCGGGCAACCAGACATTTCGACTAGAATGTTTCTACGGCTATTGCGTTTGGAAACTAATTTACCCATATTAGGACACATGGATTGTGACCCTTACGGATTAAAAATTTTAAGTGTTTATAAGTATGGTTCGATTGATATGGCATATGACAGTAACCATCTTACGACTCCAGGAATACTTTGGCTAGGCCTCTGGCCAAGTGATTTGGCAAGTGTTGGCCGAAGGCCTAGCCAAAGTATTCCTGGAGTCGTAAGATGGTTACTGTCATATGCCATATCAATCGAACCATACTTGTAAACACTTAAAATTTTTAATCCGTAAGGGTCACAATCCATGAGTCCTAATACGGGTAAATTAGTTTCCAAACGCAATAGCCGTAGAAACATTCTAGCCGAACCGTTTGGTTGCCCGCAACCGGTTATCAAAATGTATGGAATTTTATCAAAAAACTGATCTTGACAGAGCTGGTGAAAAACAATGTATTTTTCCACAAGAATGATCACCTGAGAAGTGGAAGAATTGACATTTGAAACCCGTGTAATATTTTGTGGAGTCACTCTACCATCCCATTCTCGAGAGCAGTCATAGTTAGTTCCTTTGTAATCATAGGGGAGGAGGCCACCCACGTATCCATCAGTTCTTGCAAAAATGTGGAAGCTTGCTCTAGTGCATTCACAAATGTAACAAGCGGTGTCTATAATATAGCTTGCAACGTTTTCATTATTATAAATCTTTACACCATTAGTGGTACCAACAAGGTGATAAAATTGCCTAAGGGGTACCTTTCAAGGCGGATGTTCTTGAAGAATGTTCAGCAGTATTGTGAATGCCCTCAACAATCTCGTCCACTTGGGATTCTTTCTCTGTAAAAATGTGGGTCTTAGAGGCAACTACAGACTTAGTCGATGACGATAGAACTGCTGCTAGCTCTTTTCTACAGTTACCATTTATGGACTTAAACCCTTATTGGGTTAGTGAAATAAAAATGATGTTAAACACAAACCGGAAGGTGGAATTGGATTCGCTATGTAGGCTTGGCTTTGGCTACCTATCCAAACAATATTTGCCAAACGAAATCCTTTTCCTAGCATGACATTATTATGAGGTGGTAGGAGAGGAGCTGGGAGTATCACAACTTGTTATGGAGGAGGAGGTAGAAGAGGAGGCGGCAGCAGAAGGGCATGGGCAGGGACACGAAGCCTAAGAGGGTTTTTTAGTTGTTTGCTATGATTTGGCGATGTTTTTGGAGTTTTGACTCCATTTTACTATTTGAGCAACTATGTATGTATTTGAGAAACTGATGAAATATATGGATATGTAGCCGTAGAAACATGTTGCTTTGTATTAGAAACATCTGGGTATGTATTTGTTTGATAAACCACTAGAGATATGTAGATTAGCCAAAATGAAGAAGTGTTCTTTCGGAGAGGAAAGATAAGTTGAAGTGGTCATTCTATATATGGATGAGTATATTGAGTATTTACGGATGAGTATATTGACCAATGGCTTTGACTATCCCAATACTGCATTCTGCTATTGGCTTACCAGATGGAGCACACATCCTATATCTTCCAGAGAAGAAAATTGTGAGAAAGACATAAAAGAGGAAGTTCAGAAGTATCAGTGTACTTAGTTTAGAGGATCACAAACAAAATGTTGACTGGAGGTGGGAAGGTGCTGCGAAGAGCCATGGCAGTAAGTTTCTACAATTAGCTAAGTCTTGCTCTTGTTTATGTACCATTTAATGCATCTTCCAAAGGACATGCTGGATTGTTCTCCTTATGGAAGCAGTTCCAAATTGTATTTTCTTACCTTATGTATTGGTGCTCATGCAGCGAAGTGCATTCGTAGGCAGCTTGTGATCCATCGTTTATCCACCGCAAAGTGCACCCATAAGCAACATGGGATCCATCAGTGGCCATTTCAACGAATAACTCACTTTTATTTTCATTTATATCAAGTCAATTTGTTTCATAGGTCATCATCATTATGATAAGAGTAGTAATTTTCTCCCTGGACTTTTGTGAAATTCACGGGCATGTGGGGTCCATACATCAATTATAGTTCGATTCCTGTTGTTAGTTCATTTCTATCAAGCCACACCCTCAGCATATTTGGTTTTTAAATAAGTTTGAATGGATATATGGTTAAACAACTAGAGAAATACAGAGCAATGCAGATTAGCTGAAATGAATGAGTTGAAGTTGTCATTCTGTATATGGATGAGTACATTGAGCATTTACGGACGAGTATATTGACCAATGACTTTGACTATCCTAATACTGCAGTTTGCTATCGGCTTACCAAATGGAGGACACATCCTATCTCTTTCAGAGAAGAAAATTGTGAGAAAGACATTAAAGAGGAAGTGCAGAAGTATGAGTGTACTTAGTTTAGTGGATTGCCAACAGCATGTTGACAGGAGATGGAAAGATGCTGCAAAGGACATTGGCGATTAGCTTCTACATTTAACTAAGTCTTGCTCTTTTAGTCTTTTTTATAAACCATAATGCATCTTTCAAAGGGCATACTAGATTGTTCTCTTGATGGAAGCAGTACCAAATTTTCTTACCCTATGAATTGGTCTTCATGTAGCGAAGCGCATCTGTAGGCAGCTTGTAATCCATCATGTGTCCATATCAAAGCGCATCTGTAGGCAACATGGGAT
>BPLS01012145.1:0-11359 GCA_019656275.1 Rhododendron kiyosumense | reverse complement strand
AACTTGATCTTCATCACAGCAATGGATCTTCACCTCTTACAAAGATAGCCAACAAATTCTTCAGTTCAAAAACCATAACTATGAGTGTTTAATCTTCTAATAACAATTCTGAAAATATCTTTAGTCTTCCTATGAAGGAATTGAGATCACTAGCAATTTGTTTGGCTCGAAAATGACTCAAGGACTGAGCGGGCATGCCAAGACTTGTCGCGTCTAACGTAAGGGCTGAGCGTCCCTTTTCTGACTTCGAATCTGTGAGGGCGATAGTACTGCAAACCTAAGGGCTGGATTGCAGTGTTGATTCGTGGTTTTGCTTCTACGAGTGAGAACTTAATAATTTTCTAACCGTGTAGGAAAAGAAGTAGCAATGCAGAATGACTTTATTATGTCGTAATAATAAGGTCGGAGATATGAGAGAGATATGAATAATTTTATTACGTTGTAGTAATAAAATTGGGGTACAAGAGAGATAGAAAACTCGAACTACTCGGAGAAGTAATTGAGTAAATGTGAGAAAAATGAGATAATTGCTTCGCTGGGAAGACTTTGGTTGCTTCGTTGGGAAGGTTTTGATTTTAAGCGTTAAGCTTGATTGGTATGTGGACCCTTTTTTCTTCTTGTCTTCTAGTATTTATAAGCCAAGAATCTTCGAATTTTCTGCATGCAAATGGATGTGTTGGCTTCTTCTCGTGGCGCCATGTGTCCTTTGTAACTTCCACATCATGGGATCATGGGATAATGGGTAGTTATTGGAAGTTACAAAAGATCATGGGTAAATAGTGCACTGGTCCAGATCTAGGCCAAGTTTTCTGCCTTCACCATGAGCTGACATGTGTCTCGAGTAAACCTCAGATGTTGCCACGTGTCCCAAGTAACTACCCACTAACATGTTTTAGTGAGATCATGGGTGGTTATTGGAGGTTTAGAAGAAAACCCACATGTTTTCTTTCACCATGAGCAGTTACAAAAGTTGAAAAAGGCCAATCAAGATAACGGGCCTATTTTCCCTCCTTTTTTTGTGGGTTACAAAAACCACCAGCCATTTGACTCGGTCAAATGGCTCATTCTCAGGCAACAATATCTCTTTCTTCTCCACTATTTATGAGCCACTTGGGTGATGAGCCATCTAATTTAAGTTAAATGGCCCTTTAATATATTTAACCCATAAAAATACTTATCGAGTTTAAATAAGTCATGGGCCGATTGAATTCTTTTTGCAAATAGACCCACGACTTTTCAAACTTGAGCCCGAATCCAACTAAAATTACTTGGGCCCAGTCAACACAATAATTTTATTCCAATACATCTCTATTTTTTGGCCCAATTTAATTAAAAGATAATTAAATGGCCTTCTAATGCTTGCCCAGGACTGGGTGCCAAAATGGGTGTAAACAATGCCCCCCCATGCCTTGATCTTGTTCAAGATCTAGGCTTGTAAATTAGGACAGAGTACAGTTTTTGGCAAACCAAACGAGTCCTTTAATCTTTATCAAATCTTCAAAAAGTTGTTAGGCTTTATCTTAGCCTAAGAACTTTGTTAATGGTGGCCTAAACTTGAGGCCTTTATGTATGAATGAAGAATATGGCCTCAGTTCAGTCATTTTTATCCAATCTTCTATGGCTTCCTTAGTAGGTTTTCCCCAAAATCCCTCATTTCCCACATAGTAGGATAATGATGCTTGAGGTATTTTCCATTTGTCAAATGCTTATCCAAACCACCATCCAAGTCCATTAGAAGATACACATTACTTCTAAGGACTTGGGAAATCTGGTACGGTCCTTCCCAGGTTGGAGACCACTTGCCATATCTTAGATTCTTTTCCCCTAGAAGAAAAACAGTCCTCCAAACCAAGTCTCCTTCAGAAAAGCTCTTTCTCCTTACACATTTGTCATAAGCTCTAGTGACCCTTCTCTTCTGGACCAACATGTGGTCAAGAGATGTAAGCCTGACTTCGTCCAAGTCCTCAAGTTCCATCAGCATGGCCTAAGTGTAATCCGCGGGAGTGAGGTCATTTTGATATGCCATCCTTGCTGACTTTACTGCTACCTCCATCGGTAGGACTGAATTATGTCCATACACCAACATATAAGGAGTTATGTTGGTGGCTTCCTTCTTTGAAGTTCTGTAGGCCCACAAGGCCTCAGAAAGTAACTCGTGCCAAGCCCTTGGGTTATCCTCCACCATTTTCTCTATAATGTTGACCAGAGTTCTATTGGTGGACTCGGCTTGGCCATTACCTTATGTATAATAAGGAGTAGAATTAGAAACAATGATATTTTGCTATGCTGCAGAATTAGTCACTTGCTCTCCCATGAATATTGTACCCCTATCTGCAACCAAGTGTTCAGGCAGTCCAAACCTATGGATGATTCACTCCTTGATTACTTTGATCACCTCTTGTTGATCCACAGATTTTAATGGGATTGCCTCTGCCCATTTAGTGAAATAATCCGTGGCTACCAAGATGTAAGTATGATTTCCAAACGAAAGAGGGTAAATTTTTTCGATTACGTCAAGGGCCCAACCTCTAAATGGCCAAGGTTTGACCACAGCATGATAATCAGCTGTAGGGACACGCTGAATTGAGCCATGGGCTTAACAGGGCTGACATCCTTTGGAAAAACGAATACAATTCTCTAAAATAGTTGGCCAATAGTATCTATACCTTCTGATTAGCCATCTCATCTTTATCCCTGACTGATGGGCTCCACAGATTCCTTCATGGACTTCGCTCATGACCCTCATGGCCTCGGGATGCCCTAAGCACCTCAAAAGTAAGTCATCTTCAGGGCTCTTTTTGTATAATTCCTCACCCACAAGGATGTAGCCCATAGCTCTCCTTCTTACTTTCCAGGAGGCCCTATGATAAGGCCTCCTAAGGAAAGAGATAATAGGTGTACGCCAATCGTTCTCAGGCTCGTCATCTGATTCTTCCCCGGTGAAGTCAGAAGTAAATACCTCTAGTCCTAGACCTCTTCTCCTGACAGAAGGCAATAATCTCTTTTGGACTGTAATAATCTTGTGGATTGTCTCTGGCGCTAGCTTCAGACTTGTTGAGGCCTGAGCCAAGCTGTTGACTTCAGTGTTCATACTCCTTGAAACGTGTTTGACAGTTACATTATCAAAATCTTGAATGAATTGCACTGCTGCCATATAATAAGGAGCTAAGTCCTCACTATAGCATTTAAACGTTCCTGCTAAGTGATTGATTACAAGGTTTAAATCTCCAATAACTTTCACTTCTCTGGCCTCTAGATCCTTGAGGATTTCAAGGCTTATAACGACTACTTCATATTCAGCTTGGTTATTTGTACATGGGAAATCAAATTGAAAGGACAATTCAGTCCTCAGGCCCTGGGGAGAAATAATAATTATTCCACAGCCTGAGACCTCCTGAGTCCTTGATCCATCAAAAAGCAAAGTCCGAGGCATGTGTGATATTTCAAGAGCATTCAGTCCTGCCTCAGATTCATCGCCGATATCCACGCACAGATGATCAGCAAGAAAATCTGCTAAGGCCTGGCCCTTCACGGCCTTTTGAGGAATATATTGAAAACTGAATTCCATTAGAGCTAAAGACCATTTGCCGATTCAGCCTCTCATGATTGGCCGAGAAAGTAGGTATTTAACGAGGTCTGTTTTACTCATACTGTAAACCAAAACAGGAAGCATGTAGTACTTCAATTTTATTGCTGAGAAGTACAAGGTAAGACAGATCTTTTCAATAGAAGTGTATCTCCTTTCGCAAGGGGTCAACAACCTACTTAAATAATAAACTGCCTATTCCTTTCCTTGAGCGTTGTCTTGAGCTAGAAGGCCTCCAATAGAGCCTTCAACTGCTGAGATGTAGAGCTTCAACGGCTTGTTCTTGATAGGAGGCATAAAGACTGGAGCCCTTGCTAAATAGCCTTTGATCTCATCAAAGGCCTTTTGATGGCCTGCCTCCCAAATAAAAGTGTCATGATCCTTCAACTTCAAAAGCGGAGAGAAGACCTGAACCTTCCCAGCTAGGTTTGAGATGAACCTTCTCAAGAAGTTGAATGAACCTAACAGCTTCTGTAATTCCTTCTTGGTGGTAGGAGGCTTGGCTTCCATGATTGCTTTAGCCTTGTTCTTGTTGACCTCAATCCCTCTGTTATGGACTAGAAATCAAAGGAATTTGCATGCGGAGACTTCAAAGGCACACTTCAAGAGGTTTACTTTTAAATCAAACTGTTGCATTCTCAAGAACAACCTCCTTAAGTGTTCCAAATGTTCATCATAGGACTGAGATTTAACCACGATGTCGTCAATGTAGATCTCCATAAAACGGCCAATGAAATCATGAAATATGACGTTCATTGCTCGCTGAAACGAAGCACCTGCATTTTTCAGGCCGAAGGGCATTACGACCCACTCAAAGGTTCCTAGGGCTCCAGGACACCTAAAAGCAGTTTTAGCCGTATCGGCCTCGTCAATGAAGATCTGATTGTAGCCAGAATGTCCATCCATGAAGGACAGAACCTTGTGACCCGAAGCTCCATCTACCAACTGATCTAAAACTGGCGTTGGATATTCATCCTTTGGTGATGCCAAATTCAAGTTTCTGAAGTCTACACATACTCTAACCTTGCCATTCTTCTTAAGGACTAGCACAATATTAGAGAGCCAAGTAACATACCTGGCTGTACGTATGAATCCAACGTTGAAGAGGCGTTCAATCTCATCCTTGACTTGTAAATAGATCTCGTTGGACGTCGTTTTTGGTGGTTGTTTGAAAGGTCTGAACCCTGGTTGAATAGGCAGTTTGTGCTCCACTAGGCCTTTGGATGGACCTGGAAGCTCTTCATAGGTCTAGGCAAAATAGGACTTGAACTCCTTAAAGAGCTGGATGAACTTCTTTTTCACGTCCTCTGGCAGAAGTTGGCTAATATATACAAGTTTGGGATTCTCTGCGTCTCCCAAATTAACTTCTTCCAAGGGATCTTGCACATCAGCCTTTAGTTCATCCAACTTGGCTGGGGCTGCTTCAAGGTCTTCCAAATGGATCTCGTCAAGATCTTCAACCAGGTTTTTGTCCTCGTTGATTACTTCGGCCGCACAAGTCGAACGATCTTCTTCTGACTCTTGACTTCCCATCAACCTCCTTTCAAGTAAATAAGCTTCGAATTTTTACAATGTGGTTCAAAGGGCCACATGTTTCTCTATTTCTGAAGGGTTTACTGACATTGCGAAGAGTGTTTGAAGGAAGTTGTAATCGGCCTACTTGACTCTGTGATCATTGGACCGATTAATTCTTGAAAAAGTGCTTTCACTTCTTCCGCTGATTTATTGTTATGAATAGGGCCTATTTTGTGGCGGCCGTACTTGTCAAGGCCTGCCACCTTCATTGGACCAACCCCTTCATCATATAAATGGGCCTCAGCATGGTTGGTAGAGGCCTGGAAAGGTCTACGGTCAGCCCATATCACCTCCACATCATCTTGATTCCAGAAGATAATACATTGGTGAAGGGTTGAGGGGACCGCTAAACATGAATGAATCCAGTCTCTCCCCAGTAGAACGTTAAAGGAAGAGTGGGAATTAACAACAAAGAAAGGTGTTGTTAAAGTCTTGGACCCTATCGTTAGGTTCATGATCAAAATACCTTGGCATGCTGTTTCCTTCCCAGTGAAATCAGTCAAGGCGGCATTGCATGAGACCAGGTCTTGATCTGTCTTCCCAAGTTTTTGCATCATGGACTTAGGCATGAGATTGGCTGCTGACCCGTTGTCTACCAAGATACGGTTAACTGGCATCCGATCAAGGCAACCAGCAATATACAAGGGCTTGATGTGCTTTTTCATCGTAGGACTTGGCCTCTCAAAGATCACGCTGGCTGCACGATCTTCATTCTCTCCTTCTGTCTCATCCTTTAGCACAATTACAGAATGCCCTTTCAGTCCTACAGAGAAGGACTCATTTAGAATTTCCGCTGTCTGCCCCATCTCTACAACATCTCCCTCCAGGGCTGTTGGAGTGTTGTCTTTGACCTCCAAATCTGCTGGTAAGATCACAACCATGTTGCATTGCATATTAGAACCCTGTCTAGGTACAAACACCTTAGCCTGTGGATTCAACTTCGATTTGCCCCCGAGTCTAGCTTCCTTGGTTCAAGGACTGTCTTATGGAGCAAAGTGACTTGTCTCGGTGATGGCTGAATCCTAGCTTCTTCAAAAGTTCTTTCCAAGAGAGGTTGCTTCTTGGGTGCAGCAGCTTGCTTTGCAGGCGGTTGAGTAACTGCCTCTTTATATGTTTTCCCCGCAGGGGCTGCTTCTTTAGTAAAGCCCTAGGAGGAGGCTCAATGATTGCCTCTTCCATAGTCCTTTCCAAAGGCTTATACACCCTTCTAACCTTAGGTTCTTCAACCATAGGCTCTTCTACTGGGACTTCCACTCTCGCTTTCCCCCCAGGATCATCTTCAATCATTGGGTCATCCAATAGATCTGTCTTCTTTCCAGCTCTTCTAGCTGCTTGCCTAAAACGTTGGCGGCGCCTCTTCTGAGATCTGGACAATGGTGGAGGTAAGGAAACTTGGGATGTTCAACCCTGTGCCACTCATTTAGAAGAGTAACTGGAGGTTTCACAACCCTTGGTTTGTCCTTACAAGGAGCAGATATCCGTAAGTTGACGAGCTCATCTTCAATTCCCACCAACCCTGGCTGAATTCGGCTGAACATAGATTCGCGTACAACCCTTCTTCCTTTAGTCCTGTGAGGCTCATTAGGACTTGGCTCAGCCCTTCCCACAATAATGCTTTTCAAGACCGGCTTGCTAGGATTGGCATGATGACCGCACTCTGAGCACACCATGGAGCACGTTGATTTCTCTGGTTTCTTCACCCCTAAAGGTCTAGACCACCAAGAGTTCTACTTTTCAAACCTTCTAACCCGCTCAGTCCTGACCTCCCTATCATCATAATAGGGATCCTAGTACCAGCCTGGGCTAGACTTGTAAACTGCCCTGGAAGGGGCTCCCAAACTTATCTTCTGCCTAGGCACAGTCCTAGGCAGGTCTCTCATGTTGAAAGAGACCATATTTGTACTCAGCCCTGAAGGAAAAGGATTGCCATCCACCCCCATGGGCTGTTTTTCTTTCTCGGGGAATTTGAACTCTCCCCACTCAATTTTGTCCTAGATATCATTACTAAATACAATGCAGTTATTAGTAGTATGACTCCAAGAATTGTGATACTTACAATACTCTTTGCCATTCAGTTCTTCCGGAGTTGGAATTTTGTGGCCAAAGGGTAGTTTGAGTAGCTTGTCTGCCAGGAGTTGATCAAAGATAGCTTCAGCCCTGCCAACGTCAAAAGTATAGGCCCTGGTCGGCCTATTGAGTGTGTTCTGAGCAGGTTGCTTCGTTGGCTCCATCTTGACAAAGGCCTTGCAGATGTATGGCTTCTTGTTGATGATCTCAGCCACCGCTACGTTCGGTTCCGCCTCTGTTTTAACTACAGCCACCTCATAGTTAGGGTCACGGTAGTACGTCCCTTTGGAAGCTGTCTTCTTATCCTGCTCTTCTGCCAAGAACTTCTCATAATGAGAGGCCTTGGAGGATAATTCGAACAAGTCTCTAAACTCTGTTCCGTAGAACTTCTTCTTCATTTCAAAGCCCAAGCCGTTTAGTGCTATACGCACGTATTTAGCCTCTGGAAGAACTATCTTGCATTTGAATCGAGCAGTTTTGAAACGCAAGAGGTAGGACTCCACAGACTCTAGATAGGTTTGACGATAGCACGATAGGTTTACCAACGTCACCTCTGGTTCTACCCGATAGAACTGCTGATGGAACATCTCTTCCAATTGTGCCCAGGTCTGCACCGAGTTGGGCGGCAAGTTAATGTACCACGTAAAGGCTGTCCCAGTAAGACAATTGGGAAAGAGCCTCAACTTCAGAGCATCAATGGTTCCCGCCTCACCACATTGAACCTGAAACCTGGCAATGTGCTCGACTGTTGACTGCATGCTCTCCCCATTGAAGGTCTGGAACTTCGGGACTTTACAGCCCTTCGGGAAAGGTGTACTGTCCACCTCTTCGGTATGAGGCTTTCTGTACATAGGCCTTCCCAAAGGTTTGAAGCCAGGCCCCAACTGCTCCTGGAGCAAGTTCAGGACCTAATCTCTTCCCATAACCAGCTCTGGCACAGGAGGCGGCTGTTGGTGTGCCTCTTGTGCATGCTGGTGCTGGACTGGACTTGCCTCCTTAGCATCAGAGCCTTGAGGAGTGTGAGCGACTCCTTTGTCCTTTCTAGAGCCCTGGCCTCTTTGTGAAGGCCTTTTGTCTGTCTTATCAACCTTGTCAGGCTTGCTCTGGTCCTCGACCAAAACAAACCTTTGATCATTACTCGCTGAAGGCGTTAGAGATCCTCCTATCACAACCTCCTTCTCCTTTTGCGCCCCGAGTGTAGGGCTGTTAGACGAAGTAGCATGATAAAGCATTTGAGGAGGGGAAGGTATCCCTAATAAGCTAGCTTGGTCTTGACCATTGCCAAAGACACCAAACTGTGGAAAGCCTTGTTGCTGAGGAGCGAGCGGTAGCCTCTCAGTAAGCGTAGCAACCATTTTGTTGACTGCTATGATCAGAGGTTCCAAGGACTGATTGAACGACTGCAAGATTGACCGCGTAACGTTGTTGGAGATCTCACGTCCTGCTATGAACATATAATTCTTGACGCTGTCGGTAGCGTCGCTAAGATCTTGGGCACTGATCTGAGGACCAGCTTCCTCGAGTAATGGCACGTCGACTGCCACTCCCTCAGGACTTTGTGGTGGATCCGGGATGGGTGGATCCGGTTGCTGTTGTTGTGGCTTCCTGACCATGATAAAACCCTTAAACGATTAGGGTCCCACCGAGCGTACCAAAAAGATGTTTGGCTCGAAAATGGCCCAAGGACTGAGTGGGCGTGCCAAGACTTGTCACGTCTAACGTAAGGGCTGAGCGTCCCTTTTCTGACTTCGAATCTGTGAGGGCGATAGTGCTGCAAACCTAAGGGCTGGATTGCAGTGTTGATTCGTGGTTTTGCCTCTACGAGTGAGGACTTAATAATTTTCTAACCGTGTAGGAAAAGAAGTAGCAACGTAGAATGACTTTATTATGTCGTAATAATAAGGTCGGAGATATGAAAGAGATATGAATAATTTTATTATGTCGTAGTAATAAAATTAGGGTACAAGAGAGATAGAAAACTCGAACTACTTGAAGAAGTAATTGAATAAAGGTGAGAAAAGTGAGATAATTGCTTCGCTGGGAAGACTTTGGTTGCTTCATTGGGAAGCAAGGGCGGAGCTAGTAAGAGACAAGGGGGGGCGGCCGACCCCGCTGCCGCCCAATTTTTTTTAGAGATTGGTATAATTTTCACCCAATTTTTACTCATTTGACCCCCCTTTAAAATTCATTTTTGCCCCAACTCATACATATGGGTTTTGTACTTAAGAAAAAGATGAGTCAAAATAGAATTTCCACCCACAAAAATTCCCAAAACGTCGTTCTCGCTCTCGTGGTCAATTGTGAATCGAAGCTGTATTTTGTTATTAATATATATTTAGTTTTTGATTAACTTGTTAATTTGATTGTTTCTTTCAAATAGCAACTAGAAAACGTGAATCATACATAGTTTAAATTTTCGACCACACTAAACAAAAATCCTGGCTCCGCCCCTGGGGAAGGCTTTGATTTTAAGCGTTGAGCTTGATTCGTGTGTGGACCCTTTTTCCTTCTTGTCTTCTAGTATTTATAAGCCAAGAATCTTCGAATTTTCTGCATGCAAATGGATGTGTTGGCTTCTTCTCGTGGCGCCATGTGTCCTTTGTAACTTCCACTTCATGGGATCATGGGATAATGGGTAGTTATTGGAAGTTACAAAAGATCATGGGTAAATAGTGCACTGGTCCAGATCTGGGCCAAGTTTTCTGCCTTCACCATGAGCTGACATGTGTCTCGAGTAAACCTCAGATGTTGCCAGGTGTCCCAAGTAACTACCCACTAACATGTTTTAGTGAGATCATGGGTGGTTATTGGAGATTTAGAAGAAAACCCACATGTTTTCTTTCACCATGAGCAGTTACAAAAGTTGAAAAAGGCCAATCAAGATAATGGGTCTATTTTCCCTCGTTCTTTTGTGGGTTACAAAAACCACCACCCATTTGACTCGGTCAAATGGCTCATTCTCAGGCAACAATATCTCTTTCTTCTCCACTTTTTATGGGCCACTTGGGTAATGAGCCATCTAATTTAAGTTAAATGGCCCTTTAATATACTTAACCCATAAAAATACTTATCGAGTTTAAATAAGTCATGGGCCGACTGAATTCTTTTTGAAAATAGACCCACGACTTTTCAAACTTGAGCCTGAATCCAACTAAAATTACTTGGGCCCAGTCAACATGGGTTTTGCCCAATAATTTTATTCCAATACATCTCTATTTTTTGGCCCAATTTAATTAAAAGATAATTAAAGGCTTAATTGCAATAACACCCCCTACACTATCACGTTTTGGCAGCTTCACCCCTTTAAGTTTAAATTCGAGCAACTTCACCCCCCTAACTACCAAATTCGAGCAACTACACCCCCTCCCCTATTTTTCGTTAAAAAAATGGATGGAGACCAACAAAATTACGTAGGTACCCTTTTTTAAAAAAAATTACGTTGACAGGCGGTCGTCCGGTGCCCTCTGGTTGACACACTTCTCTGGTCTGTCAGTCGGTTCGTCAACCTGTAGCTCAAAAAGCCTTCCAATGCTTGCCCAGAACTGGGTGCCAAAAACGGGTGTAAACACAATTGATAAAACTAAACAGAGCAACAAAGATGCACAGAAATGGCAATGTGGGTTAGTCATGGTTTCACAGGAATTCATCGAACAGCTACTGTACATTGCACTCATCATGTTTATGTGGTCTTAATTTTTGGGCACTGTTTCTAAAGCGGGTAAATGGAAACAAAGTGAATTTACCTGAATTTGAAGCAACAATTCAGGTCAGGCTATGAAATTCTTGTGTAGGATCCCACCTTCAGTTTGCAGCAACCGCTACTCATCGGAGACTCAGAGTTTCCTCTCTTGGGCTCCGAATTCTATACTCTCATCACAAATTCCTAGATTAAGGTCCAAGGGAATTGATTTTCGCTCTTCTTTTTTTTATATTTACACTCTCTTTTTTCATCTTTTAACAAAAAATATATATACACTTTCAACACTAAAAAATAAAAAATGGAGCGTAGATATCAAAAAGGGAGTGAAAATCAATTCCCTAAATAAATAAATATATTCAAGAAAGATCCTTTCCTCTAGCCTATTGAAAACTCGCGTTTTTGGCAGCAGGCGTGAATGCGATGTGCGCGGG
>BPLS01012142.1:0-11293 GCA_019656275.1 Rhododendron kiyosumense | reverse complement strand
GAGAAGGGCCTTCGATCAAAGAAGCACGGTGAGGCCCAATCTGAATCATCGATTAGATCTTTCACTCCTTTGTTATTTATATCAGGCTTAGATTTTATATGAAGTTTTTAAACATACCCAAGTTGTGTATTTTCATGGGCTTTGAGTAGTTAGTTCTTTTCGTATTTTCAGGTCAACCACATGAAGCCATACTGTGTATTGGGCAAAAACTTGAGAAATGGGATAGAGAGCCTGCGATTAACGAAGCACAATATAACATGTTTGGGTTAATTCCGGGGGAGGATAGGCTCTTTGCAAACACAATCCTGCTTCGTCTTACCGATGCTTTCAGCTCCGGTGACAAACAGACCAAGCTTTGTGTTGTGAAGGTTTTCTTATCCCTGCTAAGGAGCCGTAAAAAGAGAAGTGAAAAACATTGTGGGATTCTGTTGAAGTGTACCCCCGAGAATCGGTTAGAACTTCTACGAAGGGTGAAAACTGTTTTTGACTCGGGGGATGCTGAGTCAAGAGCACTAGCCTTGGTTCTCTTTTGTTGCTGGGCTGATATGGCAAAGGACAATGCTGATATCCGGTACCTCATACTTTCGAGTTTGGTCTCGTGTGATGTTTTGCAGGTGAGCTTTAAGTTTGGTGTATCATAAAAATTTCCCGTTTTCATTCGCAAAGAATTTGGTCTTTTTGAATTCTGGGGTTATTTTGAACATAGTTTCCGCACCTAAAAGGTGGCAAGTTCTTCAGTTGCAAAATTTAGCATTTATCATGTATAACATTCACATGGGTCAACGAGGAACAAGGATCAAAGTTTTGTTTGCAGATGTCATTTCGGTGAAAATGTTTCTGAAATATGTGGGAAACCTTTCAGCATTTCGGTATCATAGCCAAAACGTATTGGAAGTGAAATTTTTTTTGGGATTTATGAAAATGTCATTGTTGGAACTGGATATTTCAACTAGGTGTCTAAACAACTCATTGTTTCTCTATGTTTAGCAGATTTCAACATATTCGGTGCCTCTCATTATGCGCCAGTGGAAAATTTGCAATTGCAATTTCATAACCTAATTTTCGTTTCGCTCCCAAGAAACAGAAATGTTTTGGTTGTGTTGATCGAAACTTCCTTGATAACGAAGGATATGTTGATTGTCCTCTGCTGATTTCAGGAGGCTTATAAACATATCTGCAGCTATGTTTATGGAAAACTGATGCATACAATGTATCTCATCATTGATGGCATGTTACAGACATAATACAGACATAATGGTTTTAAAATACTCTTCTGCAATTTGATTGGGGGACTAAGGCTGGTAGAGAATTCAGTATTGGGGTTGTAGTGGTAGACTAAAGGGCAAGGATAAAGGTAACGGACATAGTTTTTCAATAATATTTGCTGTGTAACTGGCTTCCTTTTCTCATGTCCAAAACCACCAAAATAAGGTCAATAATTGTTAAAATCCAGCCTGGATTTATTATCTTCAAAAAATGGAATCCATAACCATCAACTTAATACAATTTAGATCATATTTGGTACCGATTTTAGTTTCTTCTTCGTTTGGTCACGAGGGAATGGAATCCAGGATAGCAAACTCCTGTTAGGTCATGGAAACTAAGTTAGCATCTATGAAACCCATTGGCAACATAATGATGTTATGATTCTTGGAATGAGATTCCACACAATGCTTTTATTGCATTTAAGCATTACATTTAGTCTTTTTGCTTTTCTCGACATGTGGTTTGCTGCTTCTGTAGTTATAACTGATTCTTTAGACACTTGAGTGACACTGATCAGAAACAACTTGCAGATGGAGGCATCCTTATTTGCTGGCAGTTGCTTTTCTGAGTTATCCAATGACTTTGCTTCTGTTCTTTTGGAGATACTGGTTAATCTGGTGACATCGTGTGAAACATTGTCAACTGTAAGGCTCGCAGGAGTGCGAGCTTTTGCAAAAATGGGATGTTCTTCTTCACATGCAAGTAAAGCCTACAAGGTTCTCATCTCGTGCATCATGTTCCTATTTTTCAGGATCGCATATAGTATCGACTATCGTAAGATATTTAACATATTTAAAAAATAGATAAGACATGATAAGTATTAACTGAAACAAGACTACGGGAGTATATTGTGAACACGCAACCTAATTTCCGGATGGTAATTGTGATCTGTTAATGTTCTGTTTGGAAATTGTGGAAAGTGAGGGAAGAGTTGGAAAAATAATTAAGAAAGAAAATGTGAGAAAAAGAAAAGGGGAAATGCTACTATGCTTAGAACCCTATTTTGTCATTTTCTCTTTTCTTCTCTCTCAAACTATACAAGGAAAGGGAATTTTTTTAAACTTTCCCTTATTTTCCTCAAGTTCCAAACAAAGCTTAAGACTTTGTAACACATTTAAAGGTATCTACTACGAATTAACAAAGCAAACTACAAAACTATTGTGTATCAAATTGTAGATGGATCACCCATCCTAATGCAAAAGTTGTGAGAGCTCTTGCCTTCCCTCAATGTACCCTTGTCAAATTCTTACTAAATTTTTCTTTTGGCAATTCAATTTTTTTTTTTTTGTAGATGGACCATTCTGTCACTACGGAGATATATAAACTCTGATAATGAAAGCACCTAATGTTGGAAAGCACCATTTTTTCAAAGCATCCCCGGGCTCTATGCTCGACAACCCATTTAGTTCTCTTATATGCTAATAACAACCCCAATTCCCAATCCAAAACTTTTCTATGAAGCAAAGGCAACTACACCAGCCACTCTTCATCCTTAGGAAACTAATTAGTCACCAAAGCACTCCTAACAACTTACCTGACACAGCCAGGAAGGAAATGCCTGTCCTCTGCCCTTGCACAGATATTATACTTTTAGTTTTAGGTTGGATTCTCTCCCTATCCAGAAGGAAGACAAATGGCACTTAAGTAGATGGAGCAAAGCCATGCAACATCTATGGAGAAGGGGTTGACATGCTACTGATGCTAGTACTGTAGTACATGCTAAACAAGTGTTAAAACATATCATATATATTAATGAATTCGTATCTATGCTCATACACGTACGCAAACACATCTGTGCATGAATAGGTATGGCATGCATACTGAGGCTTAGATCAATTGCAAAAATTAAGGTTTATTCATCACAGGCAGGTCTAAAGTTGGTGTTAGATTCTACAGAAGAAGATTTCTTGATTGGAATGCTCATTTCACTTTCAAAGCTTGCGGTCAAATCGGCGCGCCTGATTTCTGGACAGGTACATATTCCCTTGAAAGCGAAAAATAAATTTTATGCCAGTTGCTATTTTTTTTATACAAGGTAGCTAATGGTTTGTTGTTGGAACCGTTGATCTATGCGCTTTTTTTAGGTGTATTCCTGGTTGCATATCCTCACAACCAAATCAGTATTACTTTTCTTTTCTTCTTTTTGTATTCTCTTTGTATAAGCTAAATACAAATTACATGTACATTAAAGATTCAAAAGGACTAAATGGGCAAGTTCCTCTTTCCTTTAGGCCCTGGGGTGAGGTGTGCGAGTAAAGCCGGTGGACTTTAGTGACCCACTACATGTTGGGCTAATCCAGGAAGTGGTGGGTTAGGAACTTAGGATTATGGTGATTTCACCTTAAACAATAGTTTCTCTGACTTTACTGACCCACTACATAATGTGCTAATCCGGGAGGAGTGATGGGTTAGGATTATGGCGATTTCACCTTAAACAATAGTTTCTCTGACATTATCCATTAGATATTTAACAAAGAATTTTTCTTCTGAATGCAGACAAGTTTGCTTTTATCTTATCTAACTCAAGAGAAGCCGTTGCATTTGCAAGCCACAGCATTAAAATGTCTGCATTATGTTATTGTCAAAGGAATGGGTCATTTTCCTGCAAGTTCCAATTCAATCACAACGTTGGTCAGCATGTTAGATGAATCTGAATTTCCACCAGCCTTGCAATGTGGAGCTCTACAAATTTTGCGCAAGGTTATACTTGCTTTATGTCACTTTTCATGTAAACATACTGCTAAATTGGTATTTCTTTTCACCATTCATTTTTGCAGGTCCTCTTATATAACTTACGTACCATCCATGGTTCCGACATACTTGAGTTTTCAAGGATTTTAACAATTCTGGAGAATGCAACTCTATCTTCAGTCATGGCAAAGCGACTCTTAGCCATCAGGGTTATAGTAGATATATTGGGCACGTTTGTGGAAAGAAAGGAAAAGGCGTTAGACGGAGTTGATTCCACATATCTGGCTTCATGGTTGATCTCATTTGTCATAGATCAGATTGGCTTGCTTATTAAGCTTGTACTGGATCTTCATCAGCTTGATTCAGAAATGGAGCTAGAGGGTCAAAGCTTACTCGGCCTTCTTCTTCTTCTGGTTGAAAAATATCCAGATCTTGGTGGGATGGTGCTGGATAAAATTTGTTTACTCATAGAATATATAGCAAGTAATCACAACCAAGCTATGGGCACATCAGAACCAGATTTATCAGGTCATGAGATCAAAGAGGTCAGAGGACAAAATAGTAAACTTATTGCATCAAAGCTTTTGCTTTTTATACTGAAAATGGTGGTTGCTTGCCTAGAAAACTTAAATGATGCTGGTACTGTTACTGCTCAAGTCCTTGATACAGCCGAGAAAATTGTAGAACTTTTACAAGGATGCAGCTTATTTGATTGCTTTACGTACACAGTCTGCACATTTATTTTTCATTCTCATATCAATTACTGTTGCTTATTTAAGGAGATAGAGGAAATTGATAATCTTGATAGAAAGTTGTCTATTTCTCTGGAGGATTACCTAGGTCAACGTGAACTTCTAACTCTTGAGTGTGCAAAGAAAATGATAGAAAGGAAAGAATACTGGTCTGCTTACAAACTTGGTAAATATGCAGCGTGTCAGGGAACATGGTTTACTGCTGCTCTTATATTCAAGCATCTTATAACGGTGGTTCAATCTAACAGCTGTGATCAGTGGTTAAAATCCTTGAGTGAGTTTGCTCATTCAGAAAGGAACGTTCAATTGCTTAAGTTACCTAACAACATTGAAAATCTCATTGAAGCTTGTAACAGTCTTCGTCTGTCAGAGGAAACAATGGGAGCCATGGCAACATCAGGTCATGCTTTGTGTTTCCAAAGATGGTTTTTGTCTCTTAGATCAAGGGTTCTAGAATCTGTGGCTGATATGCTTAAGCTCTACCATGTTCCTTTAACTCTCAATAATTTTGACAATGACGGACAAGTAGAGGGCAGTATTGTGGTTGAGGGCCTGAGTTTTTCGCTGGAGGTGACTTCCGTACTCTCTCAAATATCTTCTCGGTTGAATATGTTGGCAAGAAAATATGATCTAATTGTCACATCCTTTAGAGGCATGGACAAGAGAAGTTTGGAGACAATTTCAGCACACGCACTCTTTTGTTCATTATTGGCCTTCAGTACTGGATTTTCCCTTTTCTTCCCAAAGTTACACATTGAGAATATTTTGGGAAAGTCGGAGGAATATTTACATGGTCTGCTAATACAAGATTTAGTCTTCCGGTTGCAGCAGGTAGACTGCGAAGCCAGCGCAAAACTTGGGTCGCTGTGGAGGGTATATAGCAAGCCCAAGAGCTCTTTCCTCCATTCCAGAAGTCAAATGTCGAATGTCAGTTGTGAAGCAAGATGCCTTCTTACAGTTTGCAGTTATGCTGTCACAGGGGTGGTTGCCTTGCAAAATGAGGCAAATAATGCACACGATGTTCAGATTCTACATCGAGTTACCAAGTATGGTTTGCAACTTCTGTTGGATATAATAACAAAATCAATGTCCATCCCTTTCCAGATGCCTAATTACTTCTTTCGAGTAAGGTATGCTAGAGAATCTTTTACCTATTTCAGAGTTCCTCATGGTTTCATGTATCTGTGACTTTTACTTGCTAATTTACTCATCTAACGTGGTTGGAAAAATCTAAATTTAGAACCCTTGTGATGCTTAATGGTTTGGACATGTGGAAGGGAAAGAGAAAATAAGTGAGTCTCTAGAGAAAGCAGTTATTGTCTTTTGTTTGATTTGGCAAAGATAAGTTCTTGTTCGGTTTTTGTGGATATTAGACAGAAGGTTAAAAGGAAAACTAAAAGAGAAAGAAGAGAAAGAAAATAGGTAAGATATGGAAGGAAATAGCAGGAAAATATCTATCTGGTTCTCTTCCCTTGTTCTTCTTTCCCTCCCATATTAATAACCGAACAAGTAAAGGAAGAAAAATAATGATTTTCTTGCCCTTTGTCTTTGTCTAGTTCCAAATAGACCCTTAGTTTGCATGGGCATTGAGTTGAGTAATGTATCGCGTACCTTCAGGTCTGTTGACGCAATAATTGACTTTCTTTTATACCAACATATCTTTAACGAATTAATTTTGGACACAATATGCTAATCCTTTTGTTGACTTTGTTTTCCCCACCTCTTCTGTTTCTAATAGCACAGTCCTAAATTTGCTATTTCTAAGCATGATTGGCGTCAAACTTTCAGGCCCTGCATTTCATCGGAGCTATTTGCCTTAAACAGCGACACCAAAAGCCAAGAGGGGATATCAGTCCCGCCAGGCTTCCATCTGTCACTAGACCTTTGTCTTCAGTTGAAAAATATTCCGCCAGATCTTCAGTTGAAGAAATTGTATTGCATCCTTTCTTGTAGAATGTCTTTTCAGGTGCCTTATCCAGAAGCAAATAAGGGACAAAGGCAGTTGGATTATCAAGATTGGGAATCTGATGACATGATATATTTAAATGATAAGTTATTGCGGAATGTCACAGAGGATACAAATAAGTTTATCAATACAAGGCATAGACATGGTGCTGGTGATTGTGGAGCTGTGGATGTATATGTGTGTTTTGAACCTAACGAGAAAGGGCAAGGGTTCTCTACTTGTTTGCTTGACGTTTCTGCTTTTCCTCTGGGTAGATACAGAATCAAATGGCATAGCTCTTTTGTGGATAACAAAGGTTCTTACTGGAGCCTTCTCCCCTGGAATGCTGGTCCGGTCTTTACTGTACAGAAAAATCTTCACAAAGATTAGCAGTCTCAAGGTAAGACAGGTCTAAAGTTTTGGGAAGATTCTTGTTGGTTGCTTAAATTTTGGAATGGATATCAATGAATATGGACTCGAGATCTGACAATCCTTTTCTATTTCGTGGGAGTTGATGGGAATATGTTTCTGTCATTTCTTATTGTTGCCATCGTTTTTAGCTCTCCTCAAAGTTCTGGTTCTTTTTCCTTTGCCAAAATGTTTGATTGTATTCATGTAAGAGGATTTACTTGTGCGCTATTTGGATTCCTAGATGTAGTTAGTGTTCTAAAACAAGGAATTAATTGGTGATTAATCGGTGATTAATCGCTGGTGGAACCTACCCGATTAGGTCCGACTAACGATTAATCGTCGATTATTAATTAATATGCACCGATTAATCGCTCGAAGGTGGCTGACTGCCTGACTAGCACCTAGCGACTTTTAGAACATTGGATGTAGTCAATGACAGACTTTGTTTGGTTTAAGTCTTAGAAAGTTATTTTTGAGAGTTGAGTGGTAATGAGTGGAGAGAGATAGAGAGAGATTTATTGAAAACTGTGCCGAGAGTTAAAAGTTACTCCCAAAGTTGGGAACCAAGCGGAGTGGTGTTTTTGAGATTTCTAAGCCTTTTGGAATGTCTAAGGTAATGATCAAATACAACCGTTGATCCTCTCTTTGAAACTTAAATAGGAATTTATAAATAGTTTAACAGAAGCAAAAGAAATGATAGTTGGCTTTGGGATAAGTCTATTGTAGAAAACTGGTCAGAAGACGTTTTTGAGAATCAGAGGCCGCAGATTAGAGTAAACCTGACTGCCTTCGTTGTAGTATTTTTTTGGAAGACTGATATTCTATTCGTACTCACTTCGTCATTGATAGACCCTTTATCATCAGAGATGCTAATCCCAGTGTCAATTAGTCGGAGCACCACAGATCCGAGTAATTATAGACCCTCCATCGTCAGAGACGCTAATCCCAGCATTCATTAGTTAGCACACCATAGATGACTCTTCATCCTTTGGAAGAACCACCTTAATTCTAAAATGGAGATACCGTCGGTATTTAAGTGAAGTTCTATTAGATTCAGAGATTGAGACACCAATTATTTTGGTATTTGAGTTTACTTGCGTAATTAGTTCATTTCCACTTGGACTTGTACTGCTTTTCTATCTGAATACTACCTGATTGATGGACAACGCTAATTTCAATAAAGGTTTGTTATATGCATGTAATAGATACAATCATGAACACACGCATACACAAGCACTGATGCACCTACAATGTATCTTGAATACACAGCGGTACACCTCTAAATTTATAATTTTTTCTTGTAATTGTGCAGGATATATAAATCGCGTATAGCATGTATACGTACGGTACCTAATACACGTACACAGACATTTTGTGTAAATCAGGATATATTGATTAGGGCTTAGATCTAAACTATTAGTTAGACAAGTTAATTAGTTCAGCTTCATATGAGAGACTTACACGAGAGATCCCAAACTCAATATGAGCTGCAAATTCGCATTCGGCACAGTAGTTAACAGATTTCTTTCTTCCTCGAGAGTAACGCAGTTATATTCAGGAGTTGTTCTGTGGAAGAGGAGAGGACCAGTGACAGTGAGGAAATGTCTGTGGTTCCGATGTAGACCAGTAACAGGCAATGCAGGAATTTCATTAGTACATGCAGATTCATATTGCACTCGACACAACATAAGAAGCACTTTCTGCATTTGGCACTGCAAGTGTCACATCGAGAGGATATCTTTGTGAATTAGAAAGTGCTCATGACTTCCGTATTTTATGGTGGGACAGGATTCACATTCAGAGCAAAGCAGGAAATTGCATTCCGTCCAATCATAGACAAACCAACTAGTGGAGCGCCCCTGATCACATACTTTGCACTGAAACTGCTGATCAGGCCCCAGAGCTTTGATACTGAGATGGTATTGACCACGGATGGGGTTGCAGATCCCTTTTGGCAACTCAAAACATGATTTCTCCAAGAAGGAACGTGCATGAATAACAAAACTTCCCTCGGTTATGATTGCATAAAGTGCAGCCCCATCAAAATAGAGCTGTCTTAATCGGGATCAAGGGATGTGGTCGCTGAAATGTTGAATCAGAGGCTTGCAGTCAATTCGCTCCTGGTCTATAAAAACTCTGTACATAGTAATTGCATAATCGCAGTCCATTTGAAAACCACACTCAGAGCTGTGGCAAATGAATCCACGACAGCTACTTTTACAGGCAGAACAATCGTACGACTCATCTCGGCGGAGGGAGGGAGATAGATAGGGTCTAGGCCAGGGGAAAAGGATGAAGGATTTCTTGTGGAAAATATCACGTGATTTATGGATGAAGGATTTGCATTTTATGCAGACATATATTGAACCCTTGATGTAAGAGTTGCACAATGACAGATGAAATTGAATTGACTGTCTAATTATGTGACTAGGGTTGAATTTCAAATTTTCACCGTTGTGGTTGTGGTTACTGTTGTGGCTTGTTCATCTGCTTATTGTGCATAGAATTGAATTTCATCTGCCTAACTGTGTGACTTGGATTGAATTGAATTGATGGAAGAAATGTTGAATCATTTGCTTGTGCTTCTTGCAGTGTATGGTTGGCCCAAATAAAGCGCATTTAAAATGTACGCTGAAATGATTACACTGGGAATAGTGGAAGCTCAAGTCGGTGCATGCCGGCCTTCACGCGTAGCAGTTCAAACTTCTCCGATGGTTTTTTTGCTTTGCAAAAAGTGTAAGAAGTTGTGGGTGAAAAGGGTGTCATTTCTCCTGGGAACTCAGCACATGACATGTGGATGAAGTATTTGCATTTGAAACAAATTACATGAATTCCACAATGAGCAACAAAACATGACATCTTGCTGTATGAAAGGGAGTGCAACTTTGAACAAGGGATGCCAGTGGGAAGGATGTTCAATATGTTGTAAAGAGTTCCGTTGTCTGGTAAGGCTTTCATGTAGAGCAAGAAATGTCCAAAATCAAACTTACGCTAGAAATGCCGAGCAATAAATGTCCAAGTCAATCTTACACTAGAAACAGTGGTAGGTGACGCCAACGAACCCCCCAGGTTGCAGGCGTTGCACATGAATTCTCTGGAAGAGTAAGGTGTCTTTGCAAGGGTGAGAGCATGTGTTGGGTGAAACTTGTGTTGGATTTATTTCGGCAAGTCGGAACATGATTTTTGAATGATGAATTTTGCATTGCCAGCTAACAAATGCCAAGTCCTCGATAATTCTTTGGCATGCTAAACTATAGGTCCAACCCGATAATGTGACTGCAATCAAAGGATGCTGATGAGAAAAATGTTCGACGTGCTGCTTGTCAACTTCACAGTCCGTGGATGGCCTCATCTTTGAGCAAGATATTCATGTCAAATGTCCACTCTGAACAATGGTCGGTGAATGCAGTGTGTCTCCTTACGTACATAGAGGAATCAAATTTCGTCCAACAATATGGTGTCTATTAGGCAATTTTAATTTTTCACGGAACATAGTCTCACTCACCTTGAATGAAATCACTTAGCCCTTGTTCGGTTTGGAGTTTGGAAAAATTTTTCCAAACCCAAATCCACTCATTACCTATAATTTTAATTATTATTTTAATTTCTCTCTCCAATCATTACCCCTATATCCAATCATTAATCTTTTTTTTCTCTCTATCTCTCTCCACTCATTACCTATATCCCAAATTATTACCCTATTTTCACTTTTTACTAATTACCCAAAAATCAAACCCAAAAATTTTCTAAACCCACAACCGAACAAAGCCTTACTAATAAGTTTGTATTAAGTGGTTCAGACCCATTCAAGATAAATATATCTTCTGTATTACATCGCTTGATTCAAGGGAACACCCTTTGATTCCAACTACTTATTTTTTGCTGGCCTTATTTCGTGAGAATGAGAAAGGCAAATTCCTTTGTAAGTTTATCAACTTCATTTTCTCTGTCATGCTTGAGAATGACTCGACTGTGATTGATTTTTTCTCGTCCACTTCTACTTTATGAACTTAATTAACAAGTGTAGGATTTGCAAAGCTCGTGAGCCTGTGAATGAATTAGACTCGAGGATCGTTTTGATCTCCTGCAAGTATTGCCTTTATCTTGGTGCATAGAGAGTAGAAACCATAGGCTTGACGAATGCAGTTTTGAGTATGCCATTTCCTTGACCAATAACAGCATTCCTCTTTTTCTTTCATGAAGCAAAACTTGTTCTTTCTAATAAAGT
>BPLS01012117.1:0-11008 GCA_019656275.1 Rhododendron kiyosumense | reverse complement strand
ACCAACTTATTTTTCTTTCACCTGTATTAAGCGTGTAGTATTTACCCCTCTTTTTCTTAAAACGGTATTAATCTTGGTACTTAAAACCTTTACCCATCGTATTCTCTTTCAACTGTATTAAGTGTTTACTTTTACAGAAACTGTTTGGACGTTTCCAAATCTATTGGATATGAGAAGTGCATTTAGAGATTCTCCAATAACTTGGTTTTTGAGTTGCTTTTAAATTTAGCGCTTCGAAAGGTATGTCGTAGGCTGTGTTCTCCAATTATGGCTTTTGAATTTTTCTAGTTTTGTTTGTGATGAAGATCAGCAACGGAGAAAGGGAGACAAAACAACAACGCTAGAGATGCTTTGTCTTGTAATAGAACTATCCACACTCACGTGGTTCATGGATCCCATTGAAACGCGTCAATGTGCGATCAAAATGTTAATTATGCAAGTATGAAGCATTTGCGATCCTGTTCGAGTGGGAAAGCACGCACTGACATAAGGACTACTGACCACAACCTAATAAGAAGAAGGTAAACAAAATTCAGCTCAAAAACTCAAACCAATAACTAATACAAATCTTTGACAAAAACTTCACTCCATAGAACTGAATTTTAACTATCCAAATGCTAGAAATAGCATATATCCCAAATGAATAAGAAAATTATGAACCACCTTTATCTGGTTCTGGTTCTAGGTCGGCTAAACATTTTTTTCTTCTACCCTATCTATATCATTGTAAGAAGGAATCATGTCGTACCATCCTACATGAAAAGTCAGCTTTCTAATATGTGTCTTAAATCAACTATGGAGTAATAAACTATCTGGTTTCATTCATTCCCCCTTGTACCATGAGACGACAACAGACGGTTGATCCTTGTGCCAACCATTGTTAATTAGAGCCGGTATGTAGTTCCTACCCTACTTGTTAGGGTTGGATTGAAGGAGACAAAACGACAAAACTATGTTTGAGAAGATGGGGTTGCCTCATCATCTCATCAGAAGCAGTTGGGCTTGCGGATGATCCAGTTGTACTTTAGGTCAATTTTTTCGAGGTGGCACATTTGGAAGCTGGGAACCACATCCTTTTATGGGTGTGTCCTATAGAATTTCCCTTCAAACTATTTCTCTTCAAATGATTGAAGTTACTGGAGGAAATGTGGAGAGACTGGATGCTTCGTGAGTGGATGTAATCAAATGGCGCAAAATGAAAGTTAACATGGTTCTAGTTTTGAAGTGTGAGTGGATCAAACTTGGATCATGACTATATCTACACAAACAAGTACAATTTTTTAAAATTTTCTTACTTCTTTTTTGGTCTGATAAGGTGATCTTTTGATCAGTTATTTAAAGTTGGAATTGTAGGAGAGTGAAGCGCTTGTCTAGCAATCTTGTGGATTCCTTCAAGAATATGGTATATTCATACCACTGATTCCACCCATTTCCACCATCTCTCGACCTTTAAAATGTGTGCAAAATTGGGGTTGAAATTCTGCGAATGTCCCCATCCTATATCCTTAAACTGCAAGCTAGGTTCGGTTCGTATATATTTTTTGTTCTGACTGCTTTTACTTGGTTCGTGGGGGATGGCTATTCCTGTTCATAGTTTTCTGTGCAACAACTATTCATTCTACTCGGGAAGGGCTTTTCAGCGTGATAGTTCTCAGCTAGCGAAGCCTCACTTCTGTTGCGCTCTGACTTACTTGACTTTAAGAAGTAACAAAGTTACGATCTTTGAAGACAATATGCCAATTTATAGCTTTATCGTCTTCAAATGAAGTTTTATCGTCTGATATTCTAATTCTTCTATAGCCGGAGGCTAGTGAACACAAGAACTGAAGGGGGTGACGGCCTTCTGCTGTCTCTTACCATATAGGTCCGTGACCAATCCAATGCTCTATGTGAAGCAGGTAAAGGAGAGTGGGTATATCAAGGGTGGTAAAGACGACTGTTGATCCGGTCCAACGAGTAATCCGGTCATCCTTACCTATTACTCTGCCTTTGGACATGCACAAGTATATAACTTTTATGATACTACTATATAGTATATGTATACAAGGTGAATTGGGGTTCCAGCTCTCCTCTTCTTGTCTGGGCTTAAACTTCAAGTGCAACTACAAATGTGTTAAGCTTTGTACGAAATTTCCTTTAGATGATTCCAGTCGTTTAGCTAAGGAAGGACTCAAATCGTAAAGCGTACCTATGGCTTGACCCCGCTGCTGATGATGAAACTCCTCTTCAGTCTCAACCGAGACCATAATAGCAGGATGGAGCTTGCAGCCTTTATTATCACTAGTGCGACAATTGAAGAGGTCAGAGCATGCCTCTGTTCGTGGTGGAATTTGAAGCCTAACGCTGCTATAATATAGGCTTTTAGTTAGAACCTGGAATCTTAGTTCCAGGGTTCTTAGTTCTTTCTTTGTAAGTATACAGTTGTTCGTTTCCTGATGTAATTGACTAGGAATTCCTCTTGTCTTGGTTTGGTAGTAAAACTCTCTCTCTCTGCAGAAACCAGTACAAATTTTCTTACTTCCTTTTTTGGTCAGATAAGGAGATGTCTAGCAATCTTCTAGGTCCCTTCAAGCGACAGAATAGGGTATATGCCTAACCCCAATTTCACCCATTTCCACCATCTCTCGACTTCCAAAACGTTTGCGAAATTGGGGTTGAAATTCTGCTAGTGTCTGTTGTGGTGTGAATTCAAGTCAAGAAAATCCTTCTTCAGGCAAAAAGGACAACAAAATTGTTTATTTACGAGGTTTCCTAGACACAGGAATCTAATGACATAGCAATGAAATACCAACTGATCAGGGCCCCTCAATGCAGTCCTCCGCATTTCAAGTTTCTGCCTGAACAGTCGAACCTGAAACGCAGCTGCTATGCTCGGTGAAACACAGAAACATGTGCATGTACACAATGTGCCGATTTTTGAGTAGGCAGTGACAAATTCCGAATAATTGAGTGCTCTATTGTTGTATGAAAGAAAGATTTGCAGATGATTATATAAGTTTGACAAGCCTCATTGCATACAAAGGGGATCTGGAAATTGCGAGTACCAATTGGGTTTGATTTTCATAATTAACGAAAGGCTACTTTGTCCTCTCACAAAATTGCTTCTACTAGAAACGTGTGTGCGTACATATTATTTTTTTTGAAGGCGAAAGGAATGTACATATTTAGGATGGTGGTGGAGGGATTGGATCCAGTCAATTTGCCCACCGACCAGTTCGGTCCGCTAGCTAGGTGGACGGCTTAGATTTAAAGGGGTATTTCAAATAAAAATAAAAACAAAAAGACTATCTTTAAATCTGGACCGCCCAAAACACTTTTGATAAGAAATGGACCGAACTGATTGGTAAGAAATGGACAGGATCCGGCCCGGGTTGTGGATGGTGGAGTAGTGATTTTAATAAGGTTGTTTTTAATGGATTACTATATTGCTCATAACAGTTATTTTAAGAGTGGCACATTAAAAGTAATTATAAAAACTTGAATTTTGGACGACAGTTGTGGAAAATACTGTTTTCACGGAATTTCTTGAAATTGAAAGGCTTTGCCCATTATTTATTAGTAGATTATATAGATCTAGTGATTAAAAGAGTTTGAAAGAAAATATTGGATATGTGATCATGTTTGAAGACCATGATTAAAAATATATTTAGTGCTACATGATCTAATCATTAAGAAATTTTAATGGAAAATATTTTGTATAGATGACCATGTTCAATGATCATGATTTAAAACTCATGTAATCTCATCCCCAATATATTCTGTTGTCTCTATTAAGCATTTGTTTGAAAAATAAGTACTTATTCACTTAATGAAACGGAGCCTTATTGATATTTAAAGTGAATAGACAAATATAAAATATTTTCATATACATGTTTTTTGACGCCAAATTACAACAAACATTGATGACAATGCCTTGAGTGTTATCTCCGCTTGCAATAGAAACACTACAAGCCAAGTCCGGAACACTCCCACACCTATTGCACAGTATATAATTGTCCATTTATTCTAAGAGAACTGATAGTACCAAAATTGTAGTGCATAAAAGTCTTGTACGTTATACAACATATAATGTTTTCATGCACTACAATTTTAATATCAACAAAAATAATTTTGACATTAGTAGCACCCTATTCTTAATACATTATGCATACGAACTACAGTATAATTTTCAACTCCAATAAAGAAAAATATTTTATTTTTATTGAAAGTCAGGAATTGTTGAAACTTTTTAATAAAAATGAAATTGTTATCATCAATGTCATTAATTGAGCGTTACAGAACTTATTATATATTATATTAAACTATATCTGTAAACAAAAAAGTGAATAGTGTATTTATTATTTGATATTATTACCATTAAGGAGAATTAATACAATTACCTCTATATATTGGTGTTTGTGGTAAGGTGGTGAACGTGAAACATAGAGGAAGAAATTCTAGAGATTATATCCCAAATTGAATGAGAGCAAGTAAGTGCCTTGGGATAACCTTATACAGTACTATTTTCCTGTAGTTTTGGGTTGGGCTGTTCGATTCATGACTCGTTCAAATCTTCTGGTGATCATGGACATTGGATGAGGAAAATTTATGAGCGTTTGGGTTGAATCTTATGGCTAGTATACCCTGGTTGTATATATTTTCATGAGGGGAGGAATATTAATTAGGCATAGGATATTTCCTTACATTACTCTCTATCTCGCAGGTTAGTACTTTCACTTGTGATATTTTTCATGTTTATGTGTTTTGAAAAATGAAAAGTAGTCGCAGAATAGTAGTAGTAGAAAAGTGGGGAGAATCCTCAATTAATTCTTTTCACACCAAACCCATCAATAAAAGGGGTGATATAAGGACCCATTTGTCGGATGGATAAGATTTTTGGTAGACAAAGAACAAGGGTATAGAGATGTATATGTTATTAGGGGGATTAGCTAAGATGGAGGATTAAATTATATGGGGTTTATGTAGTACTCCCTCTTATTGATGGGTGGATAAGAGTGCATAATGTATGAATTTACTTAATTGCCCTCATTAAATAATTATGTTGGGAATACAAAAAAAATTTAAGGGTCAATATAGTCTTGCCCCCACCCAAACTTATTCTAGGGTGGGGGTGAATTCGCTAAGGGCCCAAGGATCCCCCACCCCCCTATTAAACATAAGCTCCCCCTTCATTCGCCCGAACAAATACTATCTCCCTCCTTTATCTCCCTTCCTCTCTTATCCCCTTCTAACACCCCAACAAACATGCCAAGGGTATAGGATTTTTTTTTAATTATTATTTTTATATTTGTGTAAAGTGTGTGTAACTTTCTCATTAGTTATTCAAATTTCTTAAAATTATACCATTGAGAAGATATAGATGATTTCGTCAAAATAAGTCTTAAGATTAAAGAAATAAGTTTTTAAAGATAGTATATTTAGGATAAGTGGTTGGAGGGAAGATATTGGGGGAAATCTTTGGAGGGAATTTTAGATATGAAAATGGGAATTTGTGATTTGAGTGACAATGAACCGTGAAAGTCTCTATGTGCATTTTTTAAAATTACATAAAGATAAAACTAGAGATTTGGGTTTCTATTGAATATGACTTGTCTGTAGTCAAAATTGGACTACAGATGTGCGATTTAAGTGATTGCAACTGTCGGATGAAGTTTTTAAGAGTCCAAAATTGTTTTCAACTTATGATCAGTAATAAATTCAATAAATCTGAACCATTGATTTTCAAGATGAACGGTTCAAATAAACCACACGCCCGTCAACTGCAGAGAAGCCAGGTTCTTCTCTATTTTAGTGACCGGCATTGGAGATGCTGGGAAAAATACTGCCTCATTCCCCTTAACTTTTTATGAAAGTTATCGTTTTATCTTTATTCAAAAAAAATTCGCATTTATTAATTTTGCGCCAAATAATTTTGGATTATTGATTAGTCTCTTGCCTAAAGCACGGGGTAATTTCCTTCGTTTCCTTGCACGCTAAGAAACTGCTTTTTTTTCTTTTTTTATCAATACGCTAAGAAACTGTTTGAACTCAGCCTTTTTGGCATGTTCTCATTTGCTCCGACTTTATGAATCCTTTGGAAAATTCACGAGAGAGAAATTTTTCAGTGCCACGTGGTGTCGAGTACCATTTCGGCCATCCAAACATATTTTGGATGGTTCAGATTTATTTGGGTATATTTTTAGTCTCAAATTATCAAAACGCCCCCTCAAATCCAAACAGATCTGGACCGTCCAAAATACATTTGGACGGTCGAGATATGCTCGGCACCACGTGGCACCATGGCCGTTCGGCACTGAAGAATTTCTCCGATAGTATATATATAAGCGGCTGTAAAGGGTCTAAAGTTAGTTGACTAGTGTACTACTCCGTACTTCACCACCTGGAGTCTGTCGTTCGTTTCCTCATCAAAGCCGCTTTGGATTCAAACCCTATCATCATCTTTGTTTCTCTCTCTCTCTCGATCGATCCATTGATCTTTTTAGAGGCCTATTAGGATTCTAACCCAGATTCAAAGAATTGGTTTCTCCCTGTTTTCCTCACTTTCGGACCCAATTAGGATCTGCGTTGCCAAATTTTGACCTTTTAGTTGGGTTTTGCAACAAATTCCAGCTTTTTTAATTCTCTTGTTTCTTCTTTAGATTTGGGCCAAATATTCTCTCGACCTCGTGTTTTTATTCTTTTCTAATCTCTTGTTTCGTCTTTTGATTGGGGCCAAAACATATTCTCTCAAACCCTATTTGTCGGAATTGGTAACTGGGTCGATGGCTACGCCCTGTAACGGTGGAATATCGGACGAGTCTACAGAACATTTCGAAGTGACATATTCGTCGGAATTGGTAAATGGGGCGACGGCTGCGCCCAGTAGCGGTGGAATATCGGACGAGGCTACCGAACATTACGACGTGACCTATTTGTTGGAATGGGTAAATGGGTCAATGGCTGCGCCCAGTAACGGTGGAATATCGGCCTAGGCTACTGAACATTTCGACGTGACCTATTTGTTGGAATCGGTAAATGGGTCAATGACTGCGCCCGGTAATGGTGGAATATCGGACGAGGCTATTGAAAATTTCGACGCGACCTATTTGTCGGAATTGGTAAATGGGTCAATCGCTGCGCCCAGTAACTGTGGAATATCGGCCGAGGCAATCGAACATTTCGACACCTATTTGTCGGAATCGGTAAATGGGTCAATGGCTGCGCCCAGTAACGATGGAATATCGGACGAGGCTATCGAACATTTCGACGTGACCTATTTGTCGGAATTGGTAAATGGGTCAATGGCTGCGCCCAGCAACGGTGGAATATCGGACGAGGCTAACGAACATCGACGTGACCTATTCGTCGGAATTGGTAACTGGGTCCATGGCTGCGCCCAGTAACAATGGAATATCTAATGAGGCTATTGAAGATTTCGACGAGACCATCTTCTTCAATTTCCCTCCATCACCCTTGCATATCCATACATTGTCACCACCACGGCCTGTTCTACCCCGTACATTGTCACCGCCATGGCCTATTCTACCGTCGTCCAATTCAATGGTTAGCCAACCAATGGAAATTCCGTCACAAATAGAACAGCAGGAGGACATCCTTGGCCCATACGGTTTTTTCCAGCTGCTGAAACAGCAGCCTAAGTGGATGAACTTGCTGCTAGCGCTGCTGGCTCCGATGCTGCTGCGGTTGCCACTGATGCATCTGTAGGGGCTGCTGCAGGGGGTGCTGCAGCTGCTGGCGCCGACGCTGCTGCGGTTGCCACCAATGCATCTGCAGGGGTTGCTGCAGGTGCTAGACCAATGGCCGCTGGTGTTAAGCTTGCTGGAACTGCAGCTGATGCAGGTGTTGGAGCTGCATGGGCTAAGGCAGGTGAAGAAGCAGCAGAAGTGGATATTGTCGCTGCCAAGCCACATGCAGGAGCCGCTGCTGCAGCAGTGGATGCTCTCGTTGTCGGATCTGACACGGGGGACTCTGCAGCAGATCCTGCCGTCTTTGAGTGAGGCCACGGTAGATGATGAAGTTGGAATTGGGGTGTGGGAACAGGGGGAGGTGAAAGGGAAAAGTGTGAAAAGGAAAAGGTTCAATTGAATTCTGGGTGGTTGGGAAAAAGGAAAAATACGGCAAAAACTCCAGAAGGAGAAAGAGGCAGCAAGAAAACTACTGGAGGTAGAATTGCAATTCCTCTGGAAGGCATACCACAAACTAAGGATGCTGCAATGAACCTAAACGGTACGCATATACACAGGGTACCAAGAAATAAAAATCTCAATTTTGTTCTTCTTTTTTTCTTACTAGATAAACTAGATGGGCGTACCCGTACCCAAACTCCAACATAAGTCGAACTCTTTACCATTTCTGGAAATCGAACTCATGACCTTCATACAATGGGACAGCTTCACCACTGCGCCATATCCGCACTTCTTCACGTAGATAGACTCTTCTCATAAAAACTTCCGACTCCGATCATGCTCTGTATGGGAGCTCGAATTCGGAGACCTCAATTTTAGTTTTTATATTGGTAGACTACACACAAAAATGAGAAAGGAAGTGCACACAAACCTTGTGTGCATTAGATCGCTACTGTTGAAAATGTGTTGACAATATTATTAGGAGATTGATACATTCTGCAAGGAAGATAGAGAAACTAAATCTTGACATTTTAGAAGGAAAGTTGTGTTCGAGAAATAAATAAACGACTCTTAGAAATGGAGAAGGAAAGTTGGTATTTCTGTTCTTTGCTCCCCCTTGAGATTGCTTCCTCCAGGTGTTAGGCTCTGAATTTACCTGGTATAAGTGGGAAAGTGGCTATACGCAACCGTGAAATGAGTCACGGACTCGCCACAAAGTCCTGGACACAGTAATTAACAAAGGGAAAAGGAAAAAAAAAATTGAGAACTGCGGTTAGTGAACGTGAATGATGATATGCTCTGAATTCAATTTTTTTGTTGAACCTTTTTTTCTGCTCTTGAAATTGGAAATGTGGGTTGAAGTTGCTTTGGTAGAAGGATTTTGAGCTTTTGAATTCTTACATATTGCAGTTAGCCGATCCACACAACTGAATCCTGATACTGTGGCTTCTGATCAAGCCTTAGCGGCTACTATTCATGACATCAATAGTGTTGTTGTAAAGGAAATTGTGCCACCGCTGTTTTTGCCGAAAGCTCGACAAGGGAACCTAGATGAGGATTTTGGCAATGGAGTTGAGGCAGTTGGAATGGGGAGTGAGCGAACAGGGAAAAGGAAAACGGAAGATGGTCATTTAAACTCCAGGTATTTGGGAAAAGGGAAAAGGATGAAAATGACCCCAAGAGGAGAGAGTAGAAACGGGAAAACTACCGGAGTTAGAATTGAAATTCCTCTCAAAGATATCTTACGGACTAAGGAAATGCTTCTTATAGATGCTGCAAAGCATCTCAAAGGTACGCATAAGTACACTTCTTCAAGAATTGAAAATCTTAATTTTGTTGGTAATATCTTTGCTTGTTATTTCAAATTGGATAGACTTTTCGCTAAAAAACTGTAGCAAAACTTTATAGAGTCAAACATGCTCCAACCATGCTCTATGCGGGAGCTTCAAGATGGAGACCACAGTTTTAGGTTCCATATTGAAAGACCCAAAAAAAAATGGATGCATTAACTTTATGGGAACGCTCTTTAGAAACATGCTCAAAAACTCAACATTTTAGGGTCTATCTCTCTCCAACCATACTCTGCATGGGAGCATCAAAATGACGACCTTGATTTCAGTTTCCATATTTGAAGACTCAACTAAAAATGGATACATTCATATTTAAAAAAATGCTCAATTCATAGAGGACATATGCTGAATTTTAGTAATTTTTGGTGGCTTTTACTGGAGCTCGTTTTAAAAAGGGTTTTGTGTTGAGCATCTGATGCGATTTGTAAGTGGTATAAATAATTCGTACGTATGATATCTAAACTTAAAGATAACAGTGGTTCAAAACTGGAACCAAATCATAGTCAAATGGTTAGAATTGGTCTGGTTCATCATTTTCATGGATAATATGATTCTTGAAACATTCAATCTGCACAACTTGGTTTGGTTTTTAGTTCAGCACGAAACTGAACTAATACAAGCCATGTTCACCCCTGAAAGTGGATATTCAATCTCTATTGTATTTGAGAAATGTGTATAACCCTAGTCTATGTACATCTAATCCATCAAAAAAAGTAAGTGCCATTCAAACAGTATAGCAATTACTTCCTTTTTGGATCTAGTGTAGTAATTAATTACTTTGTAAATCATATTAATATCCCATATACCTTCAAGAAGGGATTTTCGAAATGGAAAGATTGAATCTTTAAAAGGTAGAGACTACCAATAATACTAGATGTTGAAGTCTGCAAAATTTAGATGTAGGTTGGAGTTACTCCATAGAAGAATTTTGAGTTGCTCGCTTCCTATTTTTTGCAGTTAGCCGATCTACGTTAAAGCGAGCTTGTCGGGAGTATGGTATCGAGAGATGGCCACCTCGCAAGGAACACAAGCTTATCAGCCAATCCCACCCCAACGAATCGGCTGTTGATCAAGAGCGAATCCCACAATCAAATTCCAATACGCTGCTGCCTTCTGCTCAAGTCTTGGCTACTATTGCTACAAATATTGTGACTATAATGGCAAGGTATGGAGAAGTAAGAATAAAGTTTCAGCTGCCTTGGCCTTGGCGAAAGGTAGAGCTGGAACAACAAGTGAAAAAGAGGCTGCCACTCGAGGCTGGAACTTATTGCATCACATACAAAGATGAGGACGATGGCTTGACTTTAATAGCTTGCGATGAGGATATAGAGGATTATATCTCCAGTTCTATCCGGCTAGGCACCCATTCGATTGAGGTATTTCTTGAGCCCAAAGTTGCTCATGAGTTTCGCGTTAACGAACTTTAATCTCAGTACTTAAGCACTTACCCCTCTGAATAGTTTACTGTAGAAGTTGTTGGTTGTACAGTCCAGATCTATTGCACAGGAGAAGTGCATTTAGAAATTCTCCAAT
>BPLS01012090.1:0-10106 GCA_019656275.1 Rhododendron kiyosumense | reverse complement strand
TGACGAGGAATATGAGTATGCGGCATTTAACAATGATAATGATGACTCAGATCCAGAAATGACCATAGCACGACAAGAAAGAGTAAGAATGCAATATGAACACGAGGAGAGACAAAGATTTCAAAATAGAACAGGGGGTAGATATCATGTAGGAGGAAGTAGTGGGGCTGGAGTGAGGTAGCGGCAATCATGATATTGGGCCTCCTCCTGGTTTTTCTAAACGATGTTCTAGTGTTCGCGAGGCTAACACATAAAAGCAATGGTCCAGTTTAACAACACCAGAAGCACGATTGGCAGAAATAGAGGTTGATCTTCATCGGAGTAAAGGGCAGAAACAATCGAAATTGTCTAGTCGATTCTTGAAGGCAGCAAAGCAAAAATTGGGAAGGGCAGTTAGCCAATTTGTGCTACATACATGGTTGCCATCAAATACGGTAAATTCTCCATGGCTTGAACCAATGCTTGATATTGCTAGAGAGGTTGGGAAAGGAACAAAACTTCCAAGTTCATACGAGGTGAGTCTCACAGTTAAAGCTTACAAACATTTCTTCTAGTGTTTATGCTATTGCTATTTGGAAAATAACATTAAGCATGCATTACATTCTGTTTTATATTATGTTTTATTTTTGGTTATTGTAGATTTTATCCTAAGAAGATAAAATCCAAAACTTCTAATAAGGAGGAAGAAGAAGAAGAAAAACCTCAAATTCCTAATGAAAATTACAGTAGAGAATTATAAACCTGTTACCATCCCAGAATTAAAAGGAGAAATAAATACTTTGAAAGCAGAAATTAAGCTGTTAAAACCTTTTCAGCATAAAGCTACTCAAAAGCTTTACAATATGAACACGAGATTGGTTGTATTAGAAACTAAGGGGGAATCAAGTAACACTAATGATCAGAGTTATTTGAATTCTATTAATAAAGTGGTATACCAAAAATGGCATATTAAGGTCAATTTGGTAATCCATAAGGAATACACAATCAAGAATATCATCGCTCTAGTTGATAGCGGAGCAGATATGAATTGCATCCAAGAAGAGATTGTTCTAACTCAATACTTTGAGAAAACTTCTCAAAGCCTCACTAATGCTAGTGGAGCAAAGATGATAATCAAATACAAACTCAATAATGTTTACATCTGTAATAAAGGAGTTTGTTTGGAAACAACTTTTCTTTGTATAAGAAATCTTCAATAGGAGTTAATTCTTGGAACTCCTTTCCTTGCAATGTTGCTGCCTATGAAAACCAGTACTGCTGGAATTACCGCGCAGGTGGATGGTCATGAAATATTTTTTGAATTCAGCTCACCACCTGTTTTCAAAGAAATAAATGATATAATGAGAAAAATTTCTCATAAAGATAAACAAATAAATTTTCTTAAGAAAGAAATTCAAATTATGAATATTGAAGAAGCATTACAAAAATCTTCTTTGAAAGAGAAAATTTCTCAAATTGAAGAAAATTTTAAACTGGAAATTTGCAGTGACATCCCAAATGCCTTTTAGGATAGGAAAAAATATATTGTTTCACTTCCTTATGAGAAGGATTTTGTTGAAAGAAAAATTCCTACAAAAGCTAGACCTTCTCAAATAAAACAAGAATACTTAAAATTGTGTCAAAATGAGATTGACAGCTTGCCTAAAAAGCAATTAATAAGGAAAAGCTATTCTCCTTGGAGTTGTACGGCTTTTTATGTTAATAAGAATGCTGAAAAAGAAAGAGATGTTCCTAGATTGGTTATTAATTATAAACCTCTAAATGAAGTTCTGATGTGGATTAGATATCTCATCCCTAATAAGAAAGACTTGTTGGATCGACTGAATAGAGCAGTCATTTTCTCAAAATTTGATTTGAAATCAGGATATTGGCAGATTCAAATAGAGGAATCTGATCAATATAAAACAGCTTTTACTGTTCCTTTTGGACATTACGAATGAAATGTAATGCCCTTTGGTTTGAAGAATGCACCTTCAGAATTTCAAAATATTATAAATGACATTTTTTTACCCATATGCTGATTTTTCAATTTGCTATATAGATGATGTTTTAATATTTTCTGAGAATATCGATCAGCATGTTAAACATCTTAGAATATTTAAAGATGTAATAAAAAGGAATGGTCTAGTTGTCTCAGCTGCTAAGATGAAACTATTTCAAACCAAGGTAAGGTTCTTAGGACATAATATTTACCAAGGGAAAATTATCCCCATTGATAGGAGCATCGAATTTGCTTCTAAATTTCCAGAAGAAATTAGGAAAAAAAACCCAATTGCAGAGATTTATTGGAAGTCTCAACTATACAGGTCACTATTATAAGGAATTGGCACAAGATTCTTCACCCTTATGAAAGATTAAAGAAGAATCCTCCCCCTTGGACAGAGCAGCATACTAAGGCTGTTCAAAAGATTAAATTGAAAGCAAAGCAATTACCTTGTTTAGCTATTGCTAATCCACAATGGAAGAAAATAGCAGAAACAGATGCCTCTAATATTGGTTATGGTGGTATCTTGAAACAATACAATCCTAATATTAGTAAAGAAGAATTGGTCCGATTTACTTTGGGATTATTTAAGAATGCCCAGGCTAATTATAGCACAATAAAGAAAGAAATTCTTTCTATTGTTAAATGCATAAACAAATTTCAAGATGATTTATTCAATCAACAATTTTTACTCAGAGTTGATTGTAGTGCTGTAAAGCAAGTTCTGAAGCAAGATATTAAAAACTTGGCTTCAAAGCAAATTTTCGCTAGATGGTAGTCAGAATTATCTGCCTTTGACTTTGAAATTGAATATATAAAGGGAGAAAATAATTCTTTACCTGATTTTCTCACTCGTGAATTTCTGCAGGGATAAGTTCTGATGAATAATAGTTTTGCACAACAAAGGATAATATTTGAACAATGGTTGACTTTAAGAAGAAAAGTTTTCCAAACTGATTTTGAGATGACAATTCTCAAAAGATCACACAATAGATTTACTTTAATAAGATGGATAAGTGCAAAAGAAGCACTGCTTCGACATTATCAACAATATGGATCAGATGATGATCAAGACTGGGAAATAGAACAACTCCAGTTGACAATATGGCGTCTTCAGAATAGACTGAATATTTTATCTTGTGCATAATTTTGCAGGATGAATCGACCCCCTGATCGAGGTCGGGGAAGAGGAAATTCCTCTCGAGGCCGTGGCAAATCGAGGGTCACACAGGCCGATGTTGAAGCCCACTTGAAGGCTCATAAATTGCAATTTCCATCATTACAAGATGCGGCATCAGCATCACTCTCAATGGCGAAAGTGGTGAAATTAGAAGAGGTTTTCAAATTGAGTGAAAACACAAAAATAATTATGATCCTGGAATCACAGGATGAAAAATACAGAAATGATCCATGGGAAATAAAGTCCCGATACATGGATACAATGAGTTATCCAGTCCCAGAAGGGAAATATCGATATATTTATGAAGCAATGCTTTCAGAATCTGGATTTGTGGAAATTCGCCACACTTATGATAGTAAGCTTGATCAAAAAAGTCCGATCAGCTACAGTAAGGCCATAATTAAGATGGTAATCCCAATTCATAAGTGGGGAATTCACCCACAAAAATCGAAAACTTTGTCAATTAAAAAAGAAAATGGAATTCCAGTTCAATACAATTATTGGGATTACGTTTAGGCTTGGACAAAGGCTTTTTATTATCAAAATCAAAGAAGGAAACACTCATGGTTCCTTAAATTATGTCTCAATATGGTGGGAAGGAATGAGTTACCAAATTGGTTTCAGGACTGGTGGTCCAAATTTGGACCTAAAGCTGATTTTTTGCCAGAAGAGGTACAGAAGGAACTTGAGTTCTTCAACCAGAACCATCCTCAATTAAGGGGGACTAATACTTCACAAGGAAAATCATTTCTTTTCACTATGATTACATTTGGAATCCCTTGGATTTGGAGATGGGATATTTCTTTTGGAAGTAATAATATGGGACTTCCTGTTCTTCAAAGAATTTTTCAATACCGGTGGTGGAAAGGGATCAATTTAGATAAAACTTTCTCAGAAATTAAAAGTGCCACCCAAGAACTGAAGATGCAACTAAAAAGAAAGGATAATATGTCCATCAAAAATCCTTTCTTCGAAATTTCGGCTCAAATAAGGGCTAAAAATCCAATTCTGACGGATGATGAAGTAGTCATCAAAACCATGGATTATATGAAGGAACAATTTTTGCAGATAGTGCAAGCAACCCAAACTACTGTTGATGATGAATCAATGACATCAGCAAAGAGTAACGAAGAGGACAATAAGCCATTCACATGCTTGGCAGGGAAATCCCAGGACCCCTGTGAATATGATGGGACTACCCAAGCACCAACTTTAGGTGATTTTTGGGATAGTATGACAGAGATGATGGCAGAACAGCTGTCCTCCCATAAGGGGAAAGAAAAGCACCAATAATGTTTGCTTTCAGTTAAAGTCTCAATAATAGAGATTTGGAAATAAAGTTTCAATAGAAAACTCAATCATGAAAAATTACACCGATGGAAGAGATTTGTTACGGCCCGTCATCGCACGCTTTGCCACCAATTTTATTACTTTGGAGAGTTTGGTTAGATACAAGATTGGTTTGAAAGATATGTTCAATTCTACCGAATGGAAAGCTACTAGATATGCTAGAATGCAAGGGGCGAAAGAAGTTAGAGATATCCTTGAATCTAATGATTTTTGGGCAAAAGCTGCAGATATACTAAAAGTACAAGAACCGCTGGTGAAGGTACTTAGGCTTGTGGACGGGGATCGAAAACCCACGATGGGGTTTATATACGAAGCCATGGACAGGGCTAAGATGACAATACAAAATGATTGTCATTACTATACCGAGTATTGGAGAATTATCGACCGTCGATGGGCTATTCAGTTACATAGGGATTTGCATGCAGCAGGTAAATATTTTAAACTTTTATGATGAATTTAAAATATTAGTATTTAGTCCTAGTTCTTTTGAGAAAAATCTGAGCAACAAGTGACTTGGCTCCATTCTGAAAAGGAAAATAAGTACTTATTTTTAAGAAGACAATTTTAAACTCAAAAATCATGAAGCTGCCAAGCACTTGAGTTGGGTCAAGGAATTTTTGGGCTTGAGTTGGGTCAAGGAGAAAACCAAAGAGGGGGGTGAAGCTGCCAAAAACAAAGCTGAGGAGACTCTCGACTCTGCAAAGGAGATGATAGCATCCAACTACGAAGCTGCCAAGCAGAAATCTAAAGAGAGATGAAAGATAACCTGGCCGGAAAAGGAGGAATCCGGGATGAGGAACTCTAAACAACTGCCTGTGGCTGTGGGGGATCATATATATATAGTTGCACAGTTGCAGTATTGAGTAGCTAGCTAGTGACAAGTCTCCATTTTGCGCTTCTTATCATCTGTCATCTATGGAGTAGTACCATTGTCTACGTTATTATTAGGTTTGGAGAAGTAGGTGTTTTTGTGGTTTCTGTCTGTTTTATTTCATGCATCTTAATTTTCTATTTATGCTTTTGTAAACCTTATGTAGTTGAAGTTTGTAGCAACCCGGTTCTGTCTCTTTTACTTGTTTGGGTAATTTCAGTTTTTGTTGTGTATCCGAATCAAAGCGTTATTTTGTCAGTTTTACCTACCGGAATGAGATTGCAGCATAGCATTAAAGTGGAGGACAATTATTTTAATTTCTTTCTGTTGTGGTTCTGGCTTATATATGTGAGCGCATTTGGTATGGAATAATACATAAAACAATACAAAATTGATTTTTCTTTTTTGGATCCAGCTAACATGATCCCATTGGGTATGAAATAATACAAATAGAAAGACAAAACAATTGGAACTCCTGTACAACCTTCATAGATATTTACGTATTTTGGCGGATAGATATTGATGTATTTTGATGGATAGATATTGATGTATTTTGACGGATATCTATATACTTTTTGTTTATATCAATACACATTTTCTTTAATGGGCTTTAGTGAGAATTTTCCCTTCTTTTTTTTTTGTTTGGTTTTGATCTGGAGTTCCTCTCAGATTTGGAGAGATTTTTCTCTCCCTCAAACCAGGTCCAGGTGTTTTCCTTGTTCGGTAGAAAAGGCCCGTCCCTTTCTTTCCTTCCTCCCCTTGTAGCAGGCTCTATATAATATGGAAAATCTGTTCAATACAATATGGAGTACGTATATAGTTTATTTACTCCAGAGGTGGGCCAAGGGGTGCAAGTGGGGCCCGGGTCCCCGCACACATTCTAATTTATTCCATTATTTTTATTGTATTTTAGATTTTGTTTGTAAAAATTATAAAGAGAAGTTCTCTCAAAATTGTATTATTATTATATAAGGGTGATATAAGCTGCTAATTTTGCCACTCATTTTTTTGTTAACGCCACTCCCCTGCAAGTGTATTTTTGCACCAAAAATTCACTTGCAAGAGAGTGACATTAACAAAAAAAAAGAGTGGCAAAATCATTTCCCATGATATATTGTCGTGAATATATGAATATATGTGAGTTGATCTCGTAGCAATAAGTATTCAGCATCATCCACTGAATTTAACTCCTTTAAGATTTGTCATAAAGAAAACTCGTTTACAGTATGATTTATCCTATTCAAGGGAAAATTTATAATTTGCATCTTCAATAAAAGTATGTGAGTTTGGCGTTAGTGATGAGTGAGATAAATAATATTTCTCCTATTACTGTAGGTACTATTAGTAGTCGTGTAAATACATTGCACGATAGAATAATGTTTTAGCCTTCTCCCTTGTTTTTGTTTCAATTCTCGTGTCTGTTGTCTTTCTTTTTCCCTTCCTCTTGTATCAGCTTAGCCAAAAAAAAATTGCACGATAGGAGAGAATGAATTGAATCCCAGTTCAATTGAGTAAATGCATATGCAACAATGGGCCAACTTTAGTGATTTAGGTTTAGGGTTTTTTTTAATTTGGGCTTAATTGTTTTGATTTGGGTTTTTGGCCCATTTGAAGTTTTGTGCTTGTATTTGTTTTATCTGGGCTTTTAGGCCCTCGGGTGTTTTGAGCTTGTTTTATCTGGGCTTTTAGGCCCTCGGGTGTTTTGGGCTTTGTCCCTATGAGGTTGGGCTTTGTCCCATTTGGCTGTATTTGTCCAATAAAATGTTGGATTCCTCTCCCCTATCCCCTTAATAAAATGTTACTTTTGCCTATAAAAAAATATATTAACAATAGTGTTTTAGTGTTCAAGTAGGAATCTATTTTCTTATAAGGTATCAGGTTCAATTTTCTTTACTAACACAATAGAATTTTCAAATGAACGGTCTACGGTTTGAATCTCAATGAATCTCAAGGACGGGGACCAATGTGAAATTTCATAATTCACTCTCCCTTGAGGTTACCGCCAGGGCTTAGGCTCGGTAATTACCCAGTAGGGCCAGTACAGGTGAGACGGGGGAACTGCATGTTCCCTGGCCTTGTTTGATAAATGAGTTGGATTAGATAGGATTAATAAGGAGATGGGATTGAGATGGGATTAGTAAGGAGATGGGATTATAGTGCGGGATTCGTAAGGAGATGGGATTAGTAATATTATGTTTGTTTCCCACGCATAGGATAGGATTGGAAGATTGATGTTCCTATATTACCCTTGTTCATCCGTAATTTTCAAAATTTTACCTAATTTGTTTTTTCGGCAATAAATAATAGAATATTTACCCAAAAAATACATAAAATGATGAAATTGTTAATACCATGTTTGTTTAGGACACGATTAAATTGGATTAAAACAATAATTTTCTTTAATTTTTGCCCTCAATGAAGTAAAAGAGAAAATACAATTAAAAAAACCTATTTTTTTAGTCTTTCTTCTTCTTCTTCTTCTTTTTTTAACTATACTTACCATTTTGTGAAAATAAAATTAAAATGGTTAGAAAATACAACTAATGTACATTTTATACTACATTCAGGTCCAACATAATTATAGCTACCCAATACCATGCACCGACGGTGCACAACTGGGTTTGTGAAATCCACACAAGTTCCACACAAATAATTCAAGTTACTAATTAAATCTATTATTCATTTTTTTTCATTTCCGTTTGTCTTTTTGGGTTTTACAAGTTCCAAAAATATCACGAAGCAAAAAAAAAAATGGAACAAAAAAAAAAATTTACAAACATGAAGAAAAAAAAAAAGTAAAATCATTGTGCAAAAAATGTAGGAAAATAATGGATGTTTTTAACTCACCCTTCAAAAATGGACCGATGCATTGATAATCTAATTTTTACACAACCAATATCATACCCATTATATCGGTGGTAATTTTCGGAGGTTTTTTGGTGCACGGGTGAGATCCCAAGGGTAATTAGGTCAATGTAATTTAATTTCATGGGATAGGATTGTTAATACCTAATCCCCCAAGGTATTACTAATCCTCCCTAGTGAGGGGATTGCTTATCCCATGGGATTACTAATCCCCACCCATTTTGTGCAATCAAACATAGAATTAGGAAACTCATAGGATTAGTAATCCTATCTCACCTTCTAACTCACTTATCAAACAAGGCCTGAGGGATTAGTCGAGACAAAATATTTCAAACGCAAAAACAATCTTAGTGTTGAGATGTAGTTGTCGTCAGGGGTCATGCAATGCATGGGGCCTCCTAAACCATGGGTAGCTACACTAGAGGCCCAATTGAATGCGGTATCCATTTTAGCAGGTGCTGTGTAAAGAGAAATTCCCCCTCTATTTTAGCTTCCCAAACGACGTCTTCGGCTAGGGCCCACGAAATAAAAGGGGATATCACAACTTCCATTCACAATATCCCATCCAAATAGGTCTCTACTGTCGTATCCCCTTTCATAAATAACACACCAAAAACTCATACTGCATCCAATCGAGCCCTAGAGGTATAAGGGGTTCAAGCAAATCCCCTGAGCTCTGAAAAATTAATGGACTAAATATATATTTTGAATTTTTTTGATATTGTCGGCACTAAATCATTTGATAGTGATAGGTGGCTAAAGTAAATGATAATTTACTTAAATTAATGGGGGTGTGTTTGCACCATAATTGAGATTTCCTTTTACCCATCGATCGGGTAACACGTGGCAAAGGAAAATATGGATTGCTACCGGAATAAAATGGACTCACCTCAATTAGTGGGGATTGGATTGAATCGATGATGAAACTATAAACCATCGATTGGCCAACACATGGCGCATTTTTATGTTAGTTGATCCATCGATCAAGTGACAGATGTTGAAGGGAATTAATTCCCATGATTCCACGATTTAAAAGGGATGTCAACCACGATTAATGAAACGGTTTCTAGACGTGGACATGATCGGCAGTTGAAGAAGTTACTTCGCCAGAATCTGAAGAAGTTTCAACTGCTACTTCGGAGGGAAGATTTGAATTCAAAAATGAAGAGATCCCTATTTATAATCAAAGTGCAAGACGATTTATGGACACACAAACAACGCCAATCAGGCCTTTATCTTATCTTTTTTAGGAGTAGAATTAACTTGTAATTGTTCACTCGATCATCTCGATTGATTGTTCTTCTACTTTGAGGGTTAATAAAGTTCATTTTGTTAATCTTCTTCCATACTTCATTCACTTCATTGTTTGTTTTCAAAGAACTCCTGAAATACGGCAAGGAACCAAACTCCAGTTTTCACACCCACATTCCAGCAAGCTACGATACAGATTTCCCGTCGATTCCCCGTCGATTGGAAAGAAAACAAGAATTTTGGTAACAGGGTATAGATAATCTAGCTCAATAAAATAAGTAAACCAGGCTTAATATATTTTCAACCAAAATAAATATGTTTAAAATTTTATGTAGAGTGTTGAATGAGAAGTTTTTTTTTCCTTTAGTTTTAATATGATTTCGTCATTACTGAACTAAAATTAGAGGGCTCCATTCCTAAACTGGGTTGCAAAAATGCATGGCACAATTAAGCACCACATGACAGCAGTACTAGCTGGTGCTTGGAGGAGATTGATTAATGGGTGGGTCGATGTACACTGAAAACTACGTACTCTCTTTATATTGTGAATCACGCCAAGCTTGCTGTAGTACTGCATTAATCATATGACCGACAATAATTATGAT
>BPLS01012060.1:0-11542 GCA_019656275.1 Rhododendron kiyosumense | reverse complement strand
GGGGACGGCCTCCGAAAAGGCCCGTCTCGGGCTCTGGCGAGCCCACAGTGGCGACTCTGCTGGGGAAAATGTTAATTTATATTTTGAAGAATTAAGACACTTGTGAAAATAACCCATCTCAAAAGTCTGTCAAAAAGATAAGCTTCGCGCTGTCTAAGAAAGGTGTGGTGTTTCTAACAGGGCTCTGCCCGACCACCCGGCCTGGGACTTTCTGGTTATTTCATTTGTGTAATTGTTCTTTAAAATATGAATTAATTTGAGAGCCAAGCTTGAAAAGATTTGTGGGATTTTTCATATTATTGCTTAACTTTTGCATTACACGTGCATCGATGTTGGATAAACCCCGCCGCTACATTTTGGTTACCCTACCCGGCTTGCCAGTGCTAGGACATCCCGAAATGCTCGGCAACCTTGGACGATGATGAGTCAGCCTGCCGTTTGACCGTTGCCATGCAGTACACTTGGCAATAGGGAGGCAAATTATTGGCTCTAGTCCGGGGAACCCCTCTGAACCAAAACCAGCTTTCTGCATATAGCAAAAACGTAGAACTTTTGCCAAAGCTAGGACAGGGCCCCTCACGTTAGGATTACATGATATATCCTGTTTACGTGTCTACCGTTTTCCTTGCATCTTGCCTATCTGTTTCGATGCTTTCCTTACTGCTTGTATACTGTTGTTATATTACATTCACATGTTAGTTCGACCCTAGATTATCAACCCTATCAAGCTTAAAAGAAGTTGCCTTAACCAATGAAGAGTCATGCATAACGGATAATGCATGTTTTGAGTCCTTTGGGGCAATGAAACTTGGGAAAACCAAAACCAAGCCATAAACGTCATTCTGTCAATAAACTAAACTAGCTCATTAAGGATCTAACCCTCAATGACTAGCCCTTTTAAAAATTAATACTTTAAGGTGTTGCCTTTTCTTTTAAAAATTGATCGTTGGAACTCAATTTCCAAAAATCAATTCCTTTTCAAAATATCATAAAAGTCTTAACGGCTTTTTTCAAACAAACCATAAGTTAGTTCATTAATACCTAATGACTAACTTCTTCAACATCAAGTTACAAGTTTATTCAAAGCTATTGACAATTATCTTTTCTGGCTTGACAAGGTTTTTCCTTTTAAAATGCTCCTTATAAAGGATACATTATCGAATAACTGAGGATTAAGGCAATTCTGCTAAGCTTGCGAGCATCTCAAGCAATGACATCATAATTCCCATTTAAAGGTAAAAATCATAGATTACTAAAATTCGTCCTTTTGTCTTTTCTAGAAAGTTCTAAGCAATTGGTCCAAGGAGAAGGCAGCATTACGTACTCGGTTGGACTCGACCCGAAAAGCGATTGACAAGGTTAGAATCCGTGCCAGCTCAGTCAGAAATGTCGAAAGGTCCAGAAATAGAAGTCAAAGTATCGGAAACAGGGGAAAAGACTGAGCTCGAAATTCTTAGGGAGGCAATGGTGGAGCAAGCAGAACGATACGATAACCAAATCTCCCAGTTGATGCTCATGGTTCAAAAGAAACCCACTACCACAGATGCAGTAATGGCCAAGCTCATCCAGCTGGAAGAATCTGTTAAGAAGCAAGAAAAAGTGGCTGCCACTGGGGTGGACATGGAAAAATTGTGTTTGTTCCCAAATGCTAAGCTGCCTGATCGTTTCAAACCTATTGACTGGGAGAAATTTGATGGTACCGGGGATCCGAAGGCCCATTTGCAAACATACGTGGGCACTCTGTCCATGTACGGGATTGAAAAGGATGCAATGGCGCAAATGTTCCAGCAAACACTTAAGGGGCCTGCCCTTCGGTGGTTTCTTACTTTGGATGATTCAAGGAAGAAGAGCTGGGATGACATTGGGGTAGCTTTTGTTGCTCATTACAATTATAACATTCAGCTGGAAATGACTGTGAGAGAACTGGAATCCACCAAAATGGAGTCAAACGAATCTTTTGCTGACTTTGTCAAGAGGTGGAGGGGAAAAGCTTCTCAAATGATCGATCGACCATCTGATAAAGAGCAAATGAGAATCATTACTAGAAATTTGGCACCTGATTTTGCCAAGCATCTAGTGGTGTTTGAAACCACTGCTGATTTTAAGACTTTCTATGAAGCTGGACTTGCTGTCGAGGATGCACTTCGCTTAGGGATCTTTGAGAAAACTGAAAAAACTGAAACCAAAAACAAAAGGGTTTACTCTGGCAACAGTAGTACCTTATTCGGAAGTAACTACCACAACCCATCCAACTCCAACTCCAGCTCTAGCTCCAACTACCAAAAGCCAAATGAAACCAAGCCGGTCAACCAAATAAATACCCAGCCAAATAAACCCAGAAGACATTTCCACCAATTCTCCAGTCCTTTGTCCTCTGTCTACCAAAAACTCCTTGAAAAGAAACTCATCAAACCCCTTGAACCCCGTGAGCTACCCAAAGAACTCCCTGCTAGCCACAACCCAAAAGCCTTTTGTGACTACCACCAAATGCCTGGTCACTATACCAACAACTGTTTCCGCCTCCGACATCAAATCCAAGACCTCATTGACAACGAAACCCTCCCGATTCCACCAAAACCAAACACCGTTGCCAACCCAATGCCCGAACACAAACCTAACAACCACATTACCTTAAACCCTGCTCAAAATAACCTCAACCCCGCCAACTTCAACCCCAACCATTTCATTGTCCCCGAAACCGACCCAAGGCCCGTTGTGCAAGTACTCAATGATAGCGAAGTCAATTTTCTCGAGAACATGAAGTATGAATGGATGCTTAAATGGGGGGATCTTGTAGATGACTGGCTGGAAAGAGAGGCTGAAGAACTTCAAGCTCAAAATCAACCCGAACCTGGAAATGAGGTCATGGGTGCCCTCCAAATCAATGATGACTGGTTAATGGTCTATGTTGATCACATGGATCCTGACAATGAAGAAGAATGGGAATGGATTCCAACACCAAACGAATGGCAGATGTTGGAAGAAAATGACCCATTGGATTGTGTCACATTGCCTCTTCTGTTTACCAATTATGAAAGTGAGCCTGCTTATGACCAAACCAGCCAGCGGCTATTTGGCCAACCACCTGAAAACTTGGAGGATTTCTTTGAAAATGTTCGGTTTTATCAAAGATTTGTTGAAATTGAATGGAATGTTGAGCCAACGGAATACCAATTAATAGAAGAGAATGATCCCTTGGACACGTTCTCTTTATCACACCTTTTTGGACATGAAACACGGCTGTCATTCAACAAAATAAATAGGCAGCATCAAGCCATGAATATGTTTGGAAAGGAGTCTAACTCAGATCCAAGCAGATTTATTGTGCCCGATACTGAGCCTAAGCCGATTGTTTATGTGTCAGAAGAGCCCGAGGTACTGTTCTTGGGAAGTTTTGAAATAGAAAACAGGCACTTGATGGAAGGCTGGACTGAGGAAGAAACTGCGGAGTTTCTGACAGGAGGTGGACCAATCGAAGATAACGAGTACTGGGGTGATTTTGTGCAGAATTGGGAGTCATTTCAAGCCAACCCGTTGGACGGGTACTCTCTTTATGGGTTGTTTCAAGAACCAGAGCCTGTAATAGAAGAAGAAGAAGCGAACCAAGAATTGCATAACTTTGTGGCCTTCGACGAGTCCAGCCGTGGACCCTTCGAAAATTCTTATCACCCGGGCCATGAGGGGTATGCTGCATTTGACACTAACCAATTCATTCAAACACCCGAAGGGTATGAACAAGAAAATGAGGTTGCGCTACCTTTGCAGAATAACCTTGGTCAAGTCAAGGTTGAAACAGTTTTTGAGGATACTGATTGGTTCCCTCAAGCATACATTATTGGAGAGTCTCTCCCACGGCCAGCTGCACCTTTTCCCCCGCAGCCCGACGTTGCGATGTTGGAGCATACTCTTTTTGATAACTTCTGGGAGGAAGAAGAGGTAATGGATATACAAGTTGGGAATGGTGAAGTTTGGACAGTCAACAAAGCCATGATGAATGATTCTTCCTGGATGGATAGCGCCATAGATGGTTTACGCAAGAGGATGGAAGCTGTTGACATCAACAAGCGTAAGGCCAAGGAAAATTTGGAAGATATCTGGATAGAAGATCCCGATATGAAACAAAAGATGGAAGAAATCAAGAAGGGGAAACGCAAAGTTGGTGAAAATGAATGGGGAAGTAACCAAGGCCTGTGGAATGAAACCGTGAGCCGCTTAACCCGAAGCGGCCGAGTGTACCAACCTGACCGGCTCCAAAATAGAAACCCAACCCAACCTCCTCAAACTCAAGACAATGATTTTTGGGGTGAAATTATCCAATCTGAACTTATCCAGGCTGAACCCGAACCTACCCAGCCCAAGTCAACCCAACCTTTGCCTACCCAAACAGCCCCTCCCGAGAAAGACCCGATCATAAAACAACTCAACAAAACCCCAGCTCCAATCTCCATTTGGGACCTTTTGTCCACTTCTACTGAACATCGCCAAAAGCTTATCCAAGCCCTGTCTCGTATGACAGTACCCACTGATATCACCCCTGAAGCTGTCATAGCCCTTCTTATGCCCAAGCCTGCTAAACATTCCGTAACCTTTACCGAGAAAGATCTACCAGCCGAAGGAGCCGGTCACAATAAACCACTCCATGTCACCTTCAAGTGTATGGGAAAATGGGTCCCAGTCTGTCTGCTTGACAATGGATCCGCCTTGAATGTATGCCCGCTTCGGACAGCTTATTGCCTTGGACTGGCAAAAAAGGATTTTGAACCATCCAACTTGGGGGTACGTGCCTATGACAATACCCGCCGTGATGTGGTTGGCACAGTTCTGTTGGAAATATCCGTTGAGGGATTCAATAACAAGGTAGAATTTCATGTTTTGGACATCCCGGCTTCCTTCAATTTGCTCTTGGGAAGGCCTTGGCTTCATCATCCTGATATAATGGCTGTGCCTTCGTCCCTGCATCAGAAAGTGCAATTGGGCTTGGCTAAGGGTACTCTCACCATATATGGGGATTCTGGGATCCGTCCTCATGCTGCTGACAATGCGCCAATTTTGGAAATTATGCATGGAGAAGAGGACGTTACCCTGGGAGGATTTTCCTTCGACATTGCTGATAATGTGCACACTATCAAGATAGACCAGGATTTTGTGATAAGTTCTGTGGCTGTCAAGATGATGAAAAAGATGTCCTATATGCCCGGTATGGGGCTTGGGCGCGACAATCAAGGAGTTCCTGAATTCCCGAAATTCCCGTCGAACAACGGTCGTTTTGGCCTAGGATATGTGCCTACTAATGGAAAGGAGGCAGTTGCGAAGAAAGGGCCTATCCGTTTTGTCAAAGCCAAGGAGGAAAGGTATCTGGGGCAGCCGGAGCCTTTTTGGGATTCTGAAACCAATGCACAATTGCCCGGATTCGAGATCTTCGCCAACAATACGTGGGACAGTGATGATGAGATTGAGAAATTGACTGAACTGGTGAAGGCTCTCAACATCGACTGGATTGAGTACTTGGATTCTAACTATCTGTCATCGCTTTTTGAGGAGGGTCCAATGAGTACGGTTCAAGATGGAGCTGCTGTCATGATGGTGGGAGAAGAAGCATCTGAGGATTTCACTTCTTTCATAGTAGATGCTGTTGGAAGTTATAAAAATAGCACTTTTGTACCACATATAGGCTATCTCAAGACTGGGTCCGACACTGAGTCTGAATTTGAGTCTGTCCTATCTGAATCTGATTCCGAGTCGGAGCTTGTGCCTCTTGGCCCTCCACGTCAGTCTTTCTATTTTGAGTTTGAGTCAACTCTGATGTATGATGCCCCTGAGGCCACCTTTGATAATGAAATGAACGAGGACAACTTTGCTTACTTTGCTGTCTCCGAGATAAACTATATTGACCCTAATGATGAAGAAATAGAAACTGACGAAGAAATCCCTAAAGAACTCCAGGCTCTGCTTCAAAAGGAAAAAGAAAGATATGCTCAGCCAATAAAAGAAGAAGTTGTTTTTATAAACTTGAAAGATGAAACTAACCCGCGAATGGTTCAAGTTGGTTCTGGGCTGTCTTCGGAGGAATTCAAAGCATTCTCAGATTTATTAAAAGAATTTGAGGATGTCTTTGCCTGGTCCCACGCAGATATGCCTGGAATTGACCCTGAAATTGTGGAACACCGAATCCCGCTCTATCCTGACGCGAAACCTGTCAAACAGAGGCTAAGGAAAATGAGACCCGATTGGGCATTAAAAATTAAAGAAGAGGTGCAAAAACAAATTGACGCCGGATTTTTAATTGTAACAGAATACCCCAAATGGATTGTAAATATTGTGCCTGTACCAAAAAAGAATGGTAAGATAAGAATCTGTGTAGATTTCAGAGATCTAAATAAAGTAAGTCCAAAAGACGATTTCCCACTCCCGCATATAGATGTTCTCGTTGACAACACTGCGAGGCATGCTTTGTTATCTTTTATGGACGGCTTTTCAGGATATAATCAGATTCTCATGGCACCCGAAGATCGCGAGAAAACCACTTTCATCACAGAATGGGGGACCTACTGTTATAGGGTAATGCCGTTCGGGCTGAAGAATGCAGGATCCACCTATCAAAGGGCAGCGACAACACTATTGCACGATATGATTCATAGAGAATTTGAAGTCTATGTGGATGATATGATAGTAAAATCCAAAAACAGGGAAGGACATTTGCCCGCGCTCAGAAAATTCTTTGAAAGGATTCGGAAGTACAGATTACGGCTTAATCCGGAGAAATGCACGTTTGGGGTCACGGCAGGAAAAATGCTGGGCTTTCTAATCACCACTCGTGGGATCGAGGTCGATCCGTCTAAAATTAAGGCAGTTCTGGAAATGGAGCCACCTCGAACTGAGAAAGAGGTGCGAAGTTTTCTCGGCAAAATCCAATTTATAAGCCGATTCATCGCCAAGTTAACCTCAACTTGCGAGCCGATGTTTCGCCTGCTGAAGAAAGGAGTTCAATTCAAGTGGGATGATAGGTATCAACGAGCTTTCGAAGCCGTACGGAGTTACCTCCAGAATCCGCCAGTCCTGATGCCCCCGAAGCAAGGAAAACCTTTAATTCTGTACTTGTCTGTGACATCTTCAGCAATGGGTAGCATGTTGGCTCAAGAAGGAGAAGATAGGGTTGAAAAAGCTATCTATTACATAAGCAAAAGAATGACGGAATGTGAACAACGCTACACATCTCTAGAGAAGACGTGTTGGGCTCTAGTTTGGGCCACCAAAAAACTGAGGCACTACATGCTAGCTCATTCGGTAGTGTTGATTTCTCGAATGGACCCTCTTAAATATCTGCTCGAGAAGCCAGCACTCACCGGTAAGGTAGCACGTTGGTTACTCTTGCTTTCTGAATTCGACATCAGGTATGTTACGCGAAAATCCGTGAAAGGGAGAGCGGTGGCAGAATTCCTGGCAGATCGTCCTCTGGAAGGACCAGAAGATGTGGAGTTTAAGTTTCCAGACGAGAGTGTGATGGCAACGGCCAATGACGTTTGGACATTGCATTTTGATGGGGCTGCTAATCAAAGAGGATTTGGAATTGGAGTATTGTTGATTTCGCCCGATGGGTCGCATATTCCATTAGCCTTTAAGTTAAACTTTGGGGTTACCAACAATCAAGCTGAGTATGAGGCTTGTATTGTAGGAATGGAAGCCGCATTGGAAATCGGAGTACAAAAGCTCGAAGTAATCGGAGACTCCAATTTGGTGGTGTCGCAGGCTAATGGCGATTGGAGAGTCAGAGAAGACAAACTTAAGCCCTATTACGAGAATCTTGAAGGCTTAATCCCGCAATTCCAAATAGTAACCTTTACTCATGTGCCAAGGTTAAAGAACCGATTTGCTGATGCTCTCGCTACTTTGGCATCCATGGTAGAAATACCGATTGGGGTTAAGATGCGACCGATTATGATTGAGCAAAGGAGCAGACCTGTGTACGAATATATCATGGCAATTGACGAGCCAGATGATGGGTTGCCATGGTATCATGATATTTGGAATTTTATCGAGAAAGGAGAATGCCCGCCAGGGACTGACAAGAAAGATCAGGCCTCCCTTCGAAAGTTAGCTTCTCAATACATAATTTGTGGAGGACGATTATATCGAAGGTCACCCTGTGGAGTGCATAAACTATGTGTACATGGGCATGAAGCCGCCAGAATCATGGAAGAAATCCACGAAGGAGTTTGTGGTCCCCACATGAACGGTTTATGAATGCGTTCAGTATGTGCGACGGTGTCACAAATGCCAGATTCATGCTAATCTTATGCATCTTCCACCATCTGAGTTACACTCTATGACGTCGCCTTGGCCATTTTCTGTTTGGGGCATAGATGTTATTGGAAGAATCACGCCAGTAGCGTCCAATGGCCACAAGTTTATTTTGGTCGCGGTCGACTATTTTACAAAATGGGTAGAAGCAGCCTCATATGCCACTTTAACGGCAGTACAAGTGGCTCATTTTATCAAACAAAACATCGTTTATCGATATGGGGTTCCACAAGCCTTCGTGTCCGATAATGGTGTTCATTTCAAAGGACGAGCGGCCGAGGTTCTTGAAGAATTCGGGGTTCAAGTCCATAAGTCAACAGTATACCGCCCTCAAACCAATGGGGCGGTCGAAGCGGCAAATAAGACCATCAAAACCATTCTTGAGAGAACTATACAGTCTGCCAGAAACTGGCATGAACAATTACCGCTAGCTTTGTGGGGATACCGGACGTCCATCCGTACACCGATAGGGGCAACACCCTATTCATTGGTTTATGGCATGGAAGCCGTTCTCCCTATCGAGCTGGAAATACCATCACTAAGGATCATGGCAGAGTCGGGAGTAAGTGAGGCAGAATGGCTGAATAGCAGATTTGAAGAGCTGATGTTATTCGATGAAAGGCGTCTCAGGGCACTGTACCACATTCAAGGTTATCAACGAAGAATTGCCCGGGCATTCAACAAGAAAGTCAGGCCAAGAGATTTGGAAGAAGGGGCAATGGTTTTAAAGGAAATACGAGCTCCAGTTTTTGATCCACGTGGGAAATTCCGACCAAAGTGGGCTGGGCCGTACATCATTAAGACAATCTTGTCTGAAGGAGCAACTCAACTCATTGACCTCGATGGTAATGAGTTTTCTACTTTGGTTAACTTGGATCAACTTAAAAGATATTACCCCTGAGAGAAGCTCGCTGAACTGAAAACCACAAGGGTGGGCAGTTTCAGGCAAAAATTAGAGCAAAAGCCTGCTAGGCGGAAAATCCGAAAGGACAACCTAGGCAAAATTCAAGGCTAACATTGAAAAAGAGCTCGCTAGACCGAAAACCCGAAAGGGCGGTACTAGGCAAAAATTAGAGCACAAAAGGAGAGTGTAAAATACCCGAGTGAACCCAAACCAAAAAAATGTGTGTACGAAGAACCTGAACTACGTCATGACCTGATTCCTTCGGGATACGTAGGCAACCTTACTTTAAGGTTCGGTCGTTTTATTTCAAAAAAAATCTTCCCATGTTCTTCTAAAAGCAGTTCATAAAAGACATCAACAGAACCAATAAGAATCTAAAGCAGGAAAACTTCATATTTCAAATTTTATTCAAACAAACTTCTTCGGATACAAAGCTGAGCATAAAAACTTTCAAACAACAAGCACACTGACAGAAGGAAATAGCAAGCCAACAAAGAAACAAACACACTAAGGGTCCTAAGTTCATCTCGGAGCACAAGCAAAATCATGTCTCAAGTCACCTCTCATTCCATCCAATTCTTGCCTCTACATCTTGAATGAGCCAATCTTCGTAATTCTGTGGCAACAGAACGCTAGGATAAGGATCCCTCGGAATGGTAACACGTGCTCCCCAAGTATGCTGGTAAAAACGACAAGTAGAGAACTTGAAAGGTGGCATGGTAAAGTACTCATGCGGCGGCATCGTTTGACGAACTCCGAGCTGACGAAGAATGCGATAAGGGATATAAAAGGTCCAACCAAACATGCCCGCCAACATCATCCTGCTACGCCCCATGTTGCTAAGTGCCATAACTGGAAGATCAGCCCAATTAGTCCGCCATGCAATCACTTCTTCCGTGACTTGATGGAAACGCTGAACCCATAGCTCCTCACTTCCACAAACCTCCACAAAATTCCTCCTCACAAAGCCCTGTGTCTCGTGAACCCGAGTTCTTGGAACAGGCTCCAGCAAAATGAGCTTATCACACAACCATAACTGCAATGAGAGAAAAGACAAGTCAGAAACCATAGAAAACTTGAACCGAGTGTTGAGGTAAAAAGAGAAAGTGAGAAAAACCAGAAAAAGGAGAGCTGAGTGAGAAGCTTACCTGTAGGAATAATGGGCTACCTCTAAAGACATTGGTTTGACCAGCATGCACAGCATCTAGCCCTATTATTGTTTCAGCTAAAACCATCGGAGCTACATCCTTGCGATCATCAATTTGGGCAGCCACGCTCACCAACAAAGAACTCGCCTGACCGTCAGGCTGCACAAGCAGAAAGGCAGCCAGCAGACATAAGCACAAAGCAAATCTGTTGCCTTTGAATTGGTTGATAAGACGAGGAATGTTCAGCATTCTGCCTTCGGATAGGGATTTGGCTGCATTTTTGCTTATCCCCAACTTCATCGCCAACGTACGATCGAGGTAACAGTCGCCTGCCGGCACCTCCTAAACCCTTCTCCATCGTCCCTACCTCGCTCCATGACCAAAAACAAAGGGTTGGGAACCTAGGGTTTGAGAGGAATCGAGAGAAGGAAGGAGAGACGTTCGAAATTTTTGAAAGTGAACCGACTGAAACGGTTTCTGAATTTATGTCTCATAACTTCCTCTACCGCACGGTGGAACGATGTCCCGTACGGTACACCTCTCAAACAACTCCACCGCACGGTACACACTCTACCGTACGGCACATGTGTGCATTTCAAAAATTGAATTCAAATCCCTGGACCTCTCATGGTTCATTGTTTCAAATTGGTGCTGTACCACTCCATGTTTGTTCAAATAAAATCCTATTGTGGAAATCTTGCTCTCAAAAGTCGTTTTTCAGTAAATCATATCGAATTACAAATCATCAATGGTACGAACGGCCCCGCTAAGTTTACATTTTTATCAATTTTTCAAATGGTTTATTGAGATCTATCCTCAATAATCGTCTTCTCGGAAGAGCTCGTTGAAATCATACCCTCAACAAATTTCAAACAAACTTCAGTCAAATTTCAATCAAATAGTGTAGACAGCCATGCTAAGACTACATTTCTTGCATAAACGTGACCTTTCTTTATGTGTTCCATATTTTCATTACAGTTTTGCCCCCATGAACTACGCAGGTCTGATCCCTACATTGGGGTACGTAGGCAGCTCGAAAGAGCACGACCATTTGCATTTATATCTTGTAAAGTATTTTCTGCTTAAAAGATACTTGGATATTCAAATTGGGTGGTCTATGTCTTTGACGCGACTCAGAACGAATCAATGATCTACGAGCCTCGTCAAAGAGGGGCATCTGTAGACACCCCAA
>BPLS01012050.1:0-11558 GCA_019656275.1 Rhododendron kiyosumense | reverse complement strand
AAGGAAATTAAAATAAAATTCAAATATTTAACGAAATTTTTAACGACTAAAAATCAGGGTCGTTACATTATGGACATTCCACGGCCTCGGAATCGGGTTGCCGTCCAGATCAGCCAATCTGTAGGCCCCTATGCCCACAATCTCAGTTACTCGATACGGGCCCTCCCAGTTGGCCCCTAGTTTGCCTTCGTTGGCCACTTTGGTGTTGCTGAGCACTTTTCGTAGTACAAGGTCCCCAACACCAAACTCTCGAGGGTGAACGTGCTAATTATAGCTCTTCATCAGTTGTTCTTGATAAGAGGCCAAATGGACCAGGGCCCTTTCTCTCTTCTCTTCGGCAAGATCAAGCTCAATTTCGAGGGCTCTGTCATTCCCCCCACTCTCAACCAATGCGGTCCTATTGGTTGGGAGGCCCACTTCCAAAGGTATGACTGCCTCCGTGCCATATGTCAACGAGTAGGGGGTCTCTCCCGTAGACCTCCTAGGAGTTGTCCTGTGTGCCCATAGAACAAGAGGCAATTCATCAGGCCATTTCCCCTTGGCCTTATCCAACCTCTTCTTGATCCTGTCTTGATCCCGTCAAGAATGGTTTTGTTAGATGCTTCTGCCTGCCCATTACTCTGAGGGTAGGCTGGAGTCGAATAGTAATTCCGGATTCCATACTGGGCACAAAAAGCCTTAAATTTCTTCTGAAATTGGGACCCATTATCTGTGATCAAAGAATAGGGAACCCCAAATCGAGTAATGATACTCTTCCACACGAACTTTTCAATCATGGGTTCGGTGATTTTGGCCAATGGCTCTGCCTCAATCCATTTAGTAAAATAATCTTTCGCAACTAAAAGGAATTTTCGATTCCCAGTTGCTTTGTGCAATGGACCTACGATGTCCATTTCCCATTGAGCAAACGGCCAAGGACTTGTTAAAGGCACTAGATCCTCGGCTGGTGTTCGAATCATTGGTGAGAACTTCTGACACTTCTCACAAATTTTAACATACATCTTTGCATCTTCCTGCATATGTGGCCACCAGTAGCCTTGGGTAATTGCTCGGTGGGCGATGGATCTGCCCCCAGCATGACTCCCACATGTTCCTTCATGTATTTCGTGAAGAAATTTTTGCACCATCTCGGGGTGTATGCACAACAAATATGGGCCCGTGAAGGATTTTCTGTAAAGCTTCTCTTCTGGGGACAGGCAAAACCTTGCAGACTTGGTTTTGACCTTATGGGCCTCCTTTTTATCGACGGGGAGTATTTCATCTCGTAAAAACTCCACAATTGGGTCCATCCAACTTGGACCTTGGTTCACATCCAAGATTAACTCAACGCTCCTCCCAATGCTCGGCTCTGTCAAATATTCAACCGCCACCCGTCGCTTGAGTTCAGTTGGGACTGCTGCAGCCAGCCATGCCAGGGAATCGGCATGGGCATTCTATCCAGAGCTTATCTGTTCAATGTGGACCCTTTCGAAGGTATCAAGTAAATCTTTGGCGGCTTCCACATATTCCGCCATCTTCTCATTCCGGGCCTGATATTCCCCGGACAGCTGATTCACTACAAGCTGTGAATCACAATGCATCCTTACTCGTTTTGCTTTCAGAGTCTTCACACTTCTCAATCCGGCTAAGAGTGCCTCGTACTCTGCCACATTATTCGATGCGCTGAAACCAAGCCGAACAGATAATTCTATCATTATTCCTCCGGGAGGAAAAAGGACAACACCTATTCCTGAACCAGTGTTACAAGCTGATCCGTCTACGAATAACTTCCACTCCGTATCATCCTGCTCGGCTGAGACTTTATCCCTCGTGGACAATGTTTTGCTCTCCTGTTCCTTTTTCGTAGGAGGCAGGGGAGCTATCGTGGGAGAGAACTCCGCCACAAAATCAGCCAACACTTGGCCTTTGATTGCTGTTCGTGGTTGATAATCAATATCGTATTGACTCAACTCGACAGACCACGTTGAGATTCTTCCTGAAAAATCTGCCTTTCGTAGCAGCGACTTCAGTGGAAATTCGGTATAAACTACAACCCTGTGGCTTTGGAAGTAGTGGGGTAATTTTCTCGTTACTGTCCTAAGTGCCAGGACAAGTTTCTCTAGGGGCAGATATCTCGTCTTTGCGTCTAGCAATGTCTTGCTTACATAGTATATTGGGATTTGCTCGATTCCCAAATCTCTTAACAGGACTGCATTCACAGCATGCTCAGAAATAGCTACGTACAAAATCAAAGACTCACCTGGTTGCGGGGTCGACAGTAGAGGAGGCTCGGCCAGATACTTCTTCAGGTCCTGGAAAGCTTGCTCACATTCTGCTCCCCATTCTTCTTCTTTACGACCACGGTGTTGGACAGCCACTCAGGGTAGTAAACCTCACGTATTGCCTTTGCCTCAAGCAAACGATTAACTTCTTCAACAACAGCATCTACGTGCTGTACGGCCGCCCTACGTTTTCTTTGAATAACTGGCTTATGCTGAGGGTCAACATTCAAATGGTGGCAGATTATGTCAGCATCTACGCCGGGCATCTCTTCTAGTACCCATGCAAACACATCAACATATTCCTTCAGAAACTGTATCGACTCAGCCTTTTCTTCTGCTGGTAATGATTCCCCAATCAAAAAATATCTTTCAGGATCAACCTCATTGATCTAAATTTTGTCTAAGCCCTCGATTACCTTATCAGCCGGGCATCTTCCGACATCCTCGATAGTTGGTTGATCTGGTACTTCCAATGTATCAACCTCGCATCTCAGTCAAGGAGCGTCTCGAGCCACTAGAAGACGGCGCCTGCACCGAAAAGGAGGGGTGGTGAAGGGAGTGGATGCGATCCCCTTGCCCCAAAAAACTCCAAGGAAAACCATCTCCCTTCGAAAGGCTCGGTCTTGGCAGCGTTTCAGCCTCTTCCACCCATTCTATCAAAATAGAGAGAGGGCACCACAAGCCCACTCCCAGTTTTACCAAGGTTGCCAAGGGCGGCAGCCTCCTAGAGCTCCAAACAAGGGGATATCGCGAGCGCCTAAAAGATCGACATGCAAGGAGCCCGGCCACTTCGCACACCAAAAGCGAGCGCGACAAGAGCCCGATAACCGAGCGCCTTGAGAACCACCCTCAGGATAGCTACAAGAAGGATTGGCACGACTGCTCGCCCCAGAAGTCGATAAGTGTTGTGCCGAAGAGGAAAGAGCATGAAAGGTTGGATTAGCTTGTCCCGAAGAAATGTTTAGCGACCGAGCGTCCAGACGGTTTCGACCGTTCAATCCGACCTCACCGTGACGCTAGACTTGAAAGAATCATGACCTCTCTTTTCACAAGAGAAATTGACTTGGTCACCCCCCCAAAGGGATTCACTCAGCCCAAATTTGCCCAGTATGACGGCAAGACCGAGGCGTACAATCATCTGGTACAATACAAGCTTGTCATGCATTTGTTCCTCCGAAACGGACCTTCGGACGATGCCTTCTTATGCAAGGTTTTCCCTGCTAGCCTCGGAAACCTGGGACTCACTTGGTTTAACCAGCTCCCTGCTTGGTTAATCTCCTCGTTTGATTCCCTTTGTGATGCCTTCATGGCTCGATTCGTCACAAGCAACAAGCAAGAGAAGGAAATCGATTCCCTCATTGCCCTCTGTAAGCAAAGTGATAAAATGCTCCGCCAGTACGCCGGTCGCTATTGGGAGTTGTTCAATGAAATTGAAGGCTACGACGATGTCATCTTAGCCCGAGGATTCAAGCTCGATCTCACCTCCCAGGCGAGCAGTTCTATGACAAGCTCGCCCGCCAAAAGTTCAACTCCATGAAAGACCTCATGACTCGCATCGAGGGCTGGTGCTAGGTCATCGAATCCAAGGCTGAGAGGGGCATCGGGAAGACCACGAGCTCAAAAATTGTGACCTCCTCGACGGCCTCTCCGGCTCCCGTACCTGTTTCAACGCCTAAGAAACAGGTCAACAACAATAAGCAGTCATCGAGGAAAGGACCGAAGCCTAGCGATTTCAACACCGAGAAGACCATCTTTACCATTCCCATCTTCCGGATTATCGTCCAAGTGAAGGATCAACCTTTCTTCTCCTTCTCGAATCAAATAGAGAATGAGAAAATCAAGAACCCCATTGTCTGATGTAGCTACCATAATGAGAAAGGTCATTTTACCATTGCTTGCAAGCCGTTCAAGGTCTACTTGGAGCAGCTTGTCACAGGTGACCATCTCGGTAATCTTATTGATCACGAGAAGACCAGGGTCTGGGCACAGCGTGCCGAAAACCATACCGAAGAAGCAGTTCAAACTATCCACGTTATATACAGCCCTCTTAACTCCGAAGCCGCTTGTATCATTCAGGACGAGCTAAATGCGGCCTTCTCTTCCAAGCAGGTCATGTTGGTCAGTCCTGAACCAAAGCGTCCACGAACCAATGACGGCTCTAAGTGGACGATAACATTTACCGAGAAAGACCTCGACCGTGTCCAGCTCCCGCACAATGATGCCCTCGTGGTCACGCAATACATCGAAACCTTCAACATCCGACGCGTCGTCGTTGACCAGGGCAGCTCGACCAAGGTCATGTACTATTCTTTGTTCAAGGATCTGAAGATCCCCAACACCGACTTCTATCCCTCTGAACTTCCCCTTATTGGATTCAACGAAGCCCTGGTTTGGCCCATCGGCATGGTCACTCTTCCTGTCCGTGCTGGGTCGATGGTTCTTGACATGGAATTCATGGTGGTGGATGTCCCTAGCCCTTACAACGTGATTGTCGGGCGCACTTGGCTCCATAAGCTGAAGGCAATTGCCTCCCCTTATCACCAGTTGGTCCACTTCATCAGTGATAATGGGCAACAAGAGGACTTGTACGGAGACCAAACTGCGGCCAACGATTTTATGTCAACGCGGTCTGAAGCAGTAAGCAGGCTTCCCGGGTCAATCTCATAGAGGTCCTCGAGGCCCCAGTTTTGGAAGACGTCCGCAAATTGGTTGACGACAAATCAGTAGAAAACCTTATCACCTTCCCCATCACCGAAGACGGATCCCATTTTTTCCTTATCGGTTCCTTGCTTAGTGACGTCGACTGGAGCACGATGTTCGGCTTCCTCAAACGGAACATCGAAATATTTGTATGGACCCCATACGAAATGCCCGGGGTTGACCCCTCGTTTATCTGCCACGAACTCAACATTGATCGAGCCAGGCACCTGGTCGTGCAAAAAGCGAGGCGATCCTCCCCGATTCACTCTGAAGATGTTATCGAAGCGGTCAACCGGCTCTTAAACGCGAAGGCCATCCGCGAGGTGCAATACCCTAGGTGGTTGGCGAACACCGTCGTGGTCAAGAAGAAGAATGGCAAATGGCGAGTCTATGTCGATTATTCCAATCTCAATGGCGCTTGCCCAAAGGACTTCTTCCCCCTTCCTCGGATTGACCAGCTCGTCGACGCCACAGCTGGCCATGCGTGACTCAGTTTCATGGACGCCTACCGGGGCTACCATCAGATTGCCATGAGCGAAGGAGATGTCAAGAACACGGCCTTCATCACCCCCCACGGAATCTTCGGGTACCTCGTTATGCCCTTCGGTCTGAAGAATGCCGGGGCCACTTTTCAACGAATGATAACCAAGATGTTTGAGCGTTTACTGGGCGACACCATGATGGCTTACGTTGATGACATGGTGGTCAAAAGTATGCGCGCTGGTGATCATTTGACCCATCTCGCCAAAGCTTTTGAAATCCTCAAAAAGCATAAGCTCCGCCTCAATGCCGAGAAATGTGCATTCGGTGTCAGCTCTGCTAAATTCCTCGGCCACCTCATCTCCCGATGCGGTATTGAAGCCGACCCCGCTCAACTTGCCATCGAAAAACTCTCGGCTCCCCATAACAAGAGGGATGTACAGTGCCTAACCGGCATGGTTGCCGCCCTGAATCAATTCATTAGCCGGAACTCCGACAAGTGCCAACCATTCTTCGCCCTCTTAAAAGGTAGCAGACGAAGTTTCAACTGGACAAAAGACTGTGACCGAGCCCTCCAGCAGCTGAAGACTTATCTCTCTGAGGCCCCACTCCTCGTCATGCCTCTAGACCAGGAAGACTTATTTCTATACCTAGCCATCTCTCTGCATGCTATAAGCTCGGTGCTCGTCCGGCAGGAAGGAAGAGAGCATTAGCCCATCTACTACTCCAGTAAGACTATGACTCCCGCCGAGATGCGTTATCTTCCTTTGGAAAAACTTGTGCTCGCCCTCGTCTCAGCATCTCGGAAGCTTGCCCCATACTTCCAGTCACATTGAATCATCGTCCTGACCGAGTATCCTCTCAAAGCCCTGCTCTAGAAAGCTGACCTGTCCAACCGAACTTTGAAATCCACTTCTAGCCTTGGACAGCGATCAAAGCTCAGGCCCTCGCTGATTTCATCGCCGAGCTTACACCAGCCGACATCCTCGCCTCAGTTCCATCCCCGTGTCCCGAAGCAGCTTTCCAAGCAAACCCCAGTACCGCCTGGAAACTTTTCCATGGTGATGTCTGGAAAATGTACATTGATGGCGCCTCCAATAGCTGAGGCACAGGGGCTGGGATCGTGCTCCTCTCCCCTTCCGGCATCCTACACGAAAGCTCCCTCTCTATCAACTTCCCCGCCTCCAATAACGAGGCTGAATATGAAGCGCTGATCTTTGGGCTCAAAACCACCGAAGCCTTGGGCATTGAAGAGCTTGTGGTTTACAGCAACTCCTAATTAGTGGTCAACCAGCTTTTGGAGGAATATGAAGCTCGGGACGACCGAATGCGTACTTACCTTAGCTCCGCTGTCCGACTCATCAAAAACTCCAAAGCTATTCGAGTCGAGCATATCTCTAGGGAACAGAACGCCCATGTCGACGCCCTTGATGGGCTTGCTCCTCCTCGGGACATCGTTCTATTTCTTTCAGCTCCATCGACAAACCCAGTTTCGAACTTGAAGTATTGAATCAGGAGGTACTCAGCATAGAGCTCAGTTCGAATTGGATGGATGAGATTATTGGTTATCTACGAGACGATATCCTCCCTTCAGACAAAAAGGACGCTCACCGACTCTGCAATAAAGCCGCCCTCTTTTGGCTCAATCCGAACGGCAAGCTTTACCGAAGATCATTTACTGGACCATATCTATTGGTCGCACATCCACACCAAGTACCGGGCATCATTGAGGAGTTCCACACAAGCGACAGCGGTTGTCACTCCAGCGGACGGTCCCTCGCTCACCGAGCCATTTCTCAAGGGTATTGGTGGCCAACAATGAAGAAGGATTCTTGAAGAATTTGTCAAGCGTTGCAGGAAGTGCCAGATGTTTGCCCCAATTATCCACCAGCCAGCTTGGGACCTTAGCCCCCTCACCAGCCCTTGGCCCTTCTCCCAGTGGGGCATGGATATCGTTGGCAAGCTTCCTGTTGCCCCTGGTGGGTTCAAGTTCTTCTTAACTACAACCGCCTATTTCTTAAAATGGGTTGAAGCCGAGCCCTTGGTCACTATTGAGAAAGTAGACGTCATCTATTTCGTTTGGCAAAATATCATTTCGCGCTTCGGGGTACTGTTCGCCATCATTACTGACAACGGGAAGCAGTTTACAGGGCAGAAATATCGGGCCCTGTTGGACGAGTATGGCATCAAATGGGACACATCCACTCCGGTTTACCCCGAGGGCAACGGGCAAGCCGAAGCTACAAACAAAGCAATCTCATCTGGCTTAAAGCACCGACTCGAGTCATGCTGGGGCAAATGGGCCGAGGAGCTATCTAGGGTGCTTTGGGGCTACCGTACTACACCTCGGCGATCCACCGATCGCACTTACTTCTCCTTGGCATTTGAAATGGAGGCTGTCATTCCAATTCAAGTCGGGTTTCCAATGATCTGCACTGAAAACTTTGATGAGTCGGTCAATAACGACTACATTGCTTCAGACTTTGACTTGGCCGAGGAGGAACGTGAAAATGCGAGGATTAAGCTCGCATCATACCAGTAGGAGGTTGTAAAGGGTTATAACTGTAGCGTCCATCTTCGATCATTTAAACCTGATGACCTCGTCTAGAAAAAAGTAGTGGAGAAATCAAAGAAGAGGAAGTTAATGCCCAATTGGGAGGGTCCCTACCGAGTCCTTAAGCACCTCAGTTCGGGAAATTATAAGTTAGAGAAGCTAGACAGATCTCCAATTGCTAAAACATGGAATGCAAATAACCTTAAAACGTTCTATGGCTAGCACTCCCTCGGTTCCCGAGGCCCAGTTCACTTCTTTGTCATGTGTTTCTTCATTTCTTTAGTTTCTACGTTTTAATGGAAACTTACCTATGTAATGACAGTACCCCGACAAGTATCAATGAGAATTTCCCTTTCTTGATGCTACTTGTGTTCTTTGTTTCTGTTGTTTAATTATTTGCACTCGGTCTGTCCTCGCTCGGACTGTTTTACATCGACTTCAGGGATTTTGTTCTCTCATGGGTGATTCCCTCGGGCAAACCTCCCACTAAGTCACCCCTGCCTCTTCGGTTGTCTGGACTTTTGGTCACTCGCCTTAAGGATACTCAGCTCCTACTAAGCCCCTTATTCCGACCTACCAAAGTCATTTATTGCTCGGACTCGCTACGTCCCGAACTCATGGCCGAGGCCATCTCCCTTTCGAGACTCTAGCCCAAGTCCCCTAGCAGTCCCGTCGTATCACGAGCTTACTCTTTACTAAAACTATTTTGCTAACAGGCAGCGAGGGTGCCCTAGCTGGAAGCAGGGGCATGGAAAGTTCAAAATTGTTCCTTACTTGCTTCGAATTAGGTCACTCGGCTCTCCCCGATCCTACTAAGGACCGGGGCATCGAACATTGACCCCTATGCTTCGGTCATTTCCTGGGTTGTCGGCACAAAATACCCGCCCGAAGCAGGGGCTGCCAGTAAATGATCCTTGTTATTGAGCAGGTAATAAGATTTGCTTCGGATACTGCTTCAGTTAAAACTTGCCCCATTACTCTACAAGCCTAACCGAAGCTGGGGCACAGATACACCCTTGCAGCAACTTTGGATTCATGCAAGCATTTCAAGGATAAGCATAACGATTCAGAAAAGGAAAACATCCATTCACACAAGATGCAAAATGAATATACGATGCAAATTCAAAATCCTATCGAGGATCCAGCTCAGTCCAATTGTTTGGCGCTGGTCCTACTCAACTATTACATTACTCTGGAACGGCAAACTCCAAATGTTCGGAGCCATCCAGTCAAAAGCAAGCAAATCAAAAATTACAGATAAACTTGAAGAAGAGAGAGAGTTAGATCCGTCCTATACGTCCTTCGTTGGAGCTGTAGCATTGAGATCGACATGGCTCTTTGGGGCTTGCGACTCCTCGGGGTTTGGCACAGCCTCATCTTTCTCTTCGAGCATCATGAGCTCCTTGGGAGGTGGCTGGGGCACGACTCGGAGTTTTGAATCTTCAAGAAGATCGAGTTTGCTTAAAAGAGCCTCGTGGCCAAAGCGCACCCCATCCAAGAAGCAATCTTCGTATAGCTCAGCTTCAATCTCCCGAACCTGTTTTTTGTACTCCACTCTGGCCGCATCCCAACCTTCGTCATAACCCTTGTTTTTCACAGCCTCAACCTCGCAAGCTCGGGTGACCCTTAGAGTAGTGGCGTCCTCTTCGACCTTTGTAGCTCGACCCTCTGCAAGCACTTTCTCCCTATCGCACCTCTGGAAATCTGCAAGGTAAATATCGTAGGTCTCCCGAGCAATCTTCAGGTTATCCTCCCTTTGCCCAAAAGCCTACTTCAGTTCTTCTATCTCACATTCCTGTGCTTTACATCGGTTATTCACAACCAAAGCCTGAGCGCTAGCTTGCCAACAACAGATTGGAAGTATTACAAGAGTAAAGCGCCCAACGTAAGGGGCGAAATGAGATATTACTGAAAGGACTTACATTGAGAAGTGCCTGTGTGATCTCCCCGGTAAGGTCCTCAGTGCAGCCTTTCACCACTTTGGCATCCCTCGACAGAATGCAAGCCTGCATTACCCCGAAAGCTGTCCCGATATTGGAGACACTGTCGGCATGGTGGATTTGGCACCCGACATAGTGGCAGAACTCTGGAGCCCAAGGGAGATCCCTTGGTCGGACCCTGGTCTCGGTCGTAGCTTCACCATCGGTCTCCTTTCTGCGCTCTTCCCCCTTCTCCTCGGCAATCAGGATGGTTTCCGACTCCTTTACTTGATCGCCGTCTCCCTCCTCATAACGAGCCCTTTTCTCTGAGGGCTCCTGTAGGGAAACAGGCTCGGCCCTCGAGGTTCCAACTCCCAGCGAATTGACCACAGCGCCAGCACATCGGTCCCAAGGCCTCTGACGCCTGAGGTTCAGCACCTCCCGAGTCCCTAGACCAGCCATTTCACCGCTTAGCTTGGTCCTTTCAGGCGTTTCTTTATCGATCTCCTCGCGTATAACTCCTTGAGGCCTGGAGGTACTCCCTTCTGCCTCATGTGCACCTCCTCTTTCTCCTCTCCCCTTCCTTTTCCCCTCCTTGCTCTCGGAACCCCCTACTGTCTCGGCTTCTTCTTCAGATAGCTCATGTAAGTTGGGATGTAACCGAGTAGGTTAGGGGCGTACCGATTCATGAGCAGAATGGCAAAAGCGGCGGTGATCCAAGCTCGGACAACCCTTTCCCAAAGCCCTTGTATGATTCTGTCAACTGCAAAATAGCCGACAAAAAGGGAGACATCAAAATCGGTATTCACAAGGCATAGCAAAATGTGCAGGAAATAAGATAAGGGATCCATAGACCGGGAGAGCCAGCCCTGAACTGGACCGTGGTTGCAGTGTCAATGCTCTCTCCGGGTCCGAACATGAAGTTCCTCTGAATCAAGCAGATGGTCTATCAAAAATTCGTTGTACCCTATCCGGCACGACAAGTAGTACTGGTTGTTTTCTCGGTTGACCCCCACTAGGTAAACTCCGAAGAGTTCCTCAAGCCCAAGGGTCAGATTGTACTGCCTCCTCAGCTCTATGATGCTAGTTATGATTTGGTGGGAATCCACCGTAAGCTAAGAGGAGGTGAGACCTAGGGTTCGGAGCACTCGTCTCACAAATTGGTACATGGGGAATGTAACAACCCTGTTTTTTGGTAAATAAAAATTTCGTTAAATATTTGAATTTTATTTTAATTACGTAGATTTCTTTTAAACAAATTCTTTTTAATTTCTAATAATCCGTCATAATTAGATTGAGGCTTGTAAAAATTATAATTTTTCACACCGGACAATCTAGTCATTTTCTAAAGACAAGTATGCTTATAGAAGCACTTGTATATTTTCCTAGTGAGTGTAATAAATCTTTAAATTATATTTCATGGCTAGAAATCCTACTTGGCAAGTAGAATTAGTTTCCAACCGATTAGATAGAGATACCTAACTACCAATTCATCTAGTTACTTTCTCCTAACCCTAGATGAGCCTTTTGAACCTCCTTGAACCTTTTGAACCTTTCAAACCCTAATGAAACTTTTTGGACCTAGGTTATTATTACACACACACACACACACACACACACACACACACACACACATATATATAT
>BPLS01011939.1:0-11450 GCA_019656275.1 Rhododendron kiyosumense | reverse complement strand
GTGATTGCCACGGGGCAATGGACCACTTGGGAATTGTTATGAGAGTGCTGTTGATGTTTATTGATAGCAGTATTACTAGAATGAATTAGTTGTGAGCGGTGTTTACATTTGTGTTGATACTTGAAGTCGAAAGAAATGTCAATAGCTTGAAGTACGGGGAGTTTGATTGTGGTGAGTGAATATTTATAGGTAAGCAAAATGCGATGAGTTGTTATGTGATTAAGGATTCAAGACTTATTAGGTTTTTTTTTTTTTAGTGGAGATGTTTGACGTTATTTGGATTGGTGAGTAAAGGCTTGATTCATTGATTGATGTTGATTGGGAAAGATAGAACTTGGAGTTTAGAATTCAATTTCCTTATGAGCAATCTAATTTGTCCTTCTAGAAAGTTCGAGAAGCACTTGGAGAACGTAAGGGGATTATTTGCTGGATTCTGGTATAATTGTTATATTGGTATGTGGAGTCTAGGACTTTGTACATGTGTGAGGACATGAGGATTTTATGAAGATGATAGTGGTGTGTGATTAAGTGTTGAGTGGTTGAATCATATCGATAGTGAACGTTTTGTGGAGTAATTAGGATGAGAAAAGTCTACGTAGAAGGGAGAGGATGATGCTTTGATTACGGAGTTCCAGTATGACATTTGGTATTGTGGTTTGTGACTTGGTTGGATTTGAGTAAGCAAATTTCGGGGACGAAATTTTTTTTAAGGAGGGTAGAATGTAGAGACCCGTAATTTTGAGATCATATTTTTCTTTCATACACGTACGGCCCGTCGAAATAGATAGTATGGATATTCGGTGTGACGTGTTGGTAGAAGGATATAAAGGTAATTATGTAAGAGGTGCACGTGTGAGTGTGTGGCGCGAGAAGTAGGGGATTCCTCCCCCCACCTTTATCTTTTCCCAGGGAGAATAATTCCCCCATTTTTCTCTCCCTCACTCTTCGGCTGTCTCTCTCTCCTCCTCTCCTCCGAAAAACTCCCTCCTCTCTTCTCCCTTCGATTTCATTCACTAGGGTGAGGTTCCGGACAAAGCTCGAGTATTAAAGTTGCTATTCGGAGTACGGGCTTTCCAAATATCCAAGAAAAATCATGATCGGACCTCGTGGAGCTACGGTTGACTTGGTCAAAGGGTCGGGTTTTGCTCAAAACCCTTGAGGTAGGGATTTCTCACTTCTATTATGTGTGTATGCGTTGATTTGGTGTTTGAATCGTGCTCTAGATCGTTGTTTTCGTTGTTAGGAATGTTCTGGTGGAGTCTGAAAATCGTGCACTGAGAACCCAGGTCCTACCGGTAGGAGTTTTGGTCCTACCGGTAGAAAAGCTGTCCAGAAATGTCATTTTCGTGAAATTGTGGTCTCCTACCGGTAGGAAAAAGTGTCCTACCGGTAGGAAGTGAAAAATTCAGCATTTTGGCAAAACTTCGAACGGGCATAACTTTTTCATCCGAACTCCGTTTTGGGAAAATTTTATATCGAAATTCATGTACCAAAGATGTACTTTCCAATGGTGGTGGTCTCATCTCCAAATTCTTAACCAATAAGATTTGGTAGCCAAAATAAGATAGGTATGTTCGTGTATGTCGGAAAATCTTTTTCCTTAGAATTGTTTGGGTGAGACGCGGGTATTCTTAGATTCTTCTAAGTACTGTTTGAATGAGTTGACGAGGCAAGTGGTATACTTAGCACTTGATAGTGATCGTTGGGTTCCATACGAGTCGTTTGACACTAAAATGAGGGTTTAGAGAATATAAGGAATATAAGGGGGGGGCGAAGGTTGTATGTGTCAACATGTGAAGTGAAAAACGAACACATAGAACACTCCTTTGAGTTAAACAATGCTAGGCGTGATTACATGAGACATTTCCTTGTGTTTGATATGTGTTACACCTCTTGCGTAACTTATACGATTTTACGAGTTGCAAGGTGGAAATCTATGAATCGTTGTGAGAGTTTATCTTTTGATGTGTGAGTGCTTGTATGGTGATGAGAAGCTAATAACATAATGATAGCGAGTTGATTGAGATGAAATTATCTGTACTACTTTTATGTGAATAAGTTTTCGTTGTGAATTCATTATATGTGATTGAGATGAATGACTAAATTGTGAAGTGTATCGGAGGAATTGTGGTATGGTGACCTGTGATATGTGACTTGAATTAGCTCCATCAGTGAGGGAGATACTAGTGGAGAGTATCGGGATTTCTTAATTGGCCCGGCAGGAGCTTTTATTCATAATATAGAATGATGGGGAAATTGTGGCATAATGTGAATGAAAGGAGGCTATCATTGTGAAAATGTAGGTGGTACGAATGACATTGGCATTGCGATTCTTTGATTACGATAGTTTCATAAGTCAAGATATCGAATTGGTGATTCGAAGTAATATGAGGGACGGTGGTAGTCATGAGAAAATCGTACAGATGGTATGTCCTCGTGGTTGAATTAGAGTTTTGGTGTGTAGTCACGGTACTTCATTTATGTCGTCGACGTTGGGAAAATTACTAGTTGGATTTCGTGTCATCCTTTGAGATATTGTACCTTACTTCTGTTATTCATTCTACCTGTCATCCCATTCGTATATAATAGTTGTGTAGATTTCTCTACTGGGCACGTGTTTGCTCAACCTACCATTTCAGGTTCATTGCAGGTCATGGTCATGGTCATGGAGTACTTGGAGTGCATGCTGACATTATCGGTTAAAGCTATTTTGGAGAGTACTTTATAATTCTTCTATAACAAACCACTTTGTTATGAAATTCCTACTTGGAAGATTGTATTTGTAGACCAGTTTGTGGAATTGGAAACTGAATTGTATTTTGGGGTATTGTACGTACGATTGTGAGGACTTTGTATTTCAAATAATATTGTTAATTTATGTTGAAAATTGAGGGCGTGACATTTGTTGCGAAAGGGAAATGGGCCAATCATTAAAATTCAATTTTGGTGTTATTCTTTCCATTTCTCGTCAAACTATTCAATCCAAATGAGTGATTTGGATAGAAATGATAAGAGGAAGAAAAAAAGAAAGCCCTTTAATTCTTACCGAATCTTATCATTTATCATTTCTGTGAGATAGTTGGTGAGATTTGTCGAGAAAGGGAAATGGGCCGATTAAAAAAAAATTCCCTTCGTGCTTTTCTTTCTATTTCTCACCAAATTGCTTTTCTTTATGTTTCTCACCAAATTATTCAATTCAAATGAGTGATTTGGAGAGAAGTTGTAATGCTTTCTTTCTTTTCCCACCAAATCAAACCACAATTTAAGCAAACAACCCAAACACTTTCCATTTCGCGGCCCACTTTTCAGAATTTGTAGGTTAATCTCATCCTCAACGTACACTTGTCAGCAAATCTAGTCAATTTAGCACCAATATCGGGCGATGCAGACAAAAACTGGAAATCAATTGGGACAAAGCCCACAGGGCCACACCCATGGGACTGAAAGCCCAAATAGAGAAAAAAAAAAATCAAACACCTGAGGGCCTAGGAGCCCAAATAAATGGGTCAAAGCCCAACAATGAAAGATTTAGTTCTAGTTTTACGTACATATAATTCATCACAAAATGTCGTAATATTATTTTTTGAACTTAGGAATAACCCACTTACGTGTGTAAGGTCTTTTCAGTTTTTTTTTTTTTTTTTGAATTTAGGTTGGAGTTGTGTTGAATTTTTTTAAATTACTAATTAATCTTGGCAAGATAAATCTAAAGAAGAAGAAAATTGTTTGTAATATTTTACTCTCCCTATTTCTCTTTCAGCCTCCGGCAGGAAAGTGTAACATGTTTAAAGTGGGGTGCTAAAATGACTATCTTAAGTTACACGAGGAAACCTATTTAATGAGTAGTGAAAAACGAGAAAAAGATCCAAACTTCAAAGACTTAAATAAGTAGTACTTTCTTATTTCAATTTGACCTTAATAACAAAGACTTTAGGTTGTATCAATACGACGTCTTATCAAATCATACATTTATATTATACAGTGTATGTATGGGACGTTCCTAACGGAAAATGTTATGATCCATGAACAGTGTCCATGAAAGGACAATCAATGGCCCAGATTCACTGTTGCATCAAGTAAATCTGGGCTATTGATTGCCCTTTTGTGGACACTTTCATGAACCATGTTCACGTGTCCTATCAACCCTCGTTCATAACAAAGCAGGGGGCATGACACCCACCATGTTATGGCTCCTTCCCATCCTGCTGTGGTGCCAAATTAGAGAGAGGTAGCAAACTCTTTGTTGGAGATGAAACCTGTCCTACTAGTCGAGTTCTCGGATGCTTTGCAAGGGAAAGAAAGATCTTATAATGCTGATAAAGTCAGGGATCAAATCTATTCATTCCAAGTACAAAACTTATGGGTTCAAAACATTCTATCTCTTCTGGAAGTTTAACTTCTCGATGCAGTACGCAAATAGAGAAGCAAAAACAATGGGGTAAATAATGAGAACAACTCCCACAATGGGTAACTCATCATGGTGATATCCGAAGTAATCTCTCAAAAAGGCCGATACGGTTTTTGTTTCACCAAACACCGTAATCTCCTTGTGTATGTCTCCATATTGTGACGTAAGCAAGCCCTTTAGAGTCCAAGATGTTGGAGCAAGATGATACATCCAGACCCACCACTTGGGAATTTGCTGCAAGGGGCAATATAAATACAACTAGGTCAGTAACATTGAGAGAAAATAATAGTAATGTGTTAATGTTATCTAGTCTCGACATGGGATTCACCACACCACAGAATGTACTCCCAATCAATAGTAACGTTACCTAAATGGAAACTACGTACCTCGGTTTACCGCACAAAGAAAAAGGTTAGTAGCTTACCGGTTGAGGAATCAGAAATCCCGAGAACAAGTAAAATATTGTATAGAACCCTGACTGCAAAATTGCCGCCATTCGACAGCTCGGTGTGATTGCAACAGTCATCATTCCTAGATAAGTGAAGTACAACAATGTACAAAATACGACGTAGAGGTACCAGAAGAACTTGTAAGTGGACCAATAATACCCAATCATTGGATACGTGATCATCGCAAACACAATTGCTTGGGCTAAGAGATAGGGAACCTCAATCGTGACCTACAAAAATATGCAGGCATATTTAAAAACGTAGGAGGTGCTAGTAATTAATTGCTGATTAAGAAAATACAAGAAAGTGTTTGATATGGTTGAAAACATAGAGACACCTATGAGCCATGGCACTCGTATAGCTAGATGTCAGGTTTTAAGTTGTACCCAAGAACCTTGGAAACATGCCGACAATTCGACTGAATTACCTAGGATTTACGTTCTTAAGAGATTACCTGAGCAAGTGCATAAGCCCATGAGCCATACATTCCTGCAAACCTTTCCCGATACAGAACTGATCGCTCCGTTGAAACGTATGGTAAAACTGATGAAGAATTATTTGTACCCAAGAAATTTGCAGCAGCGAACATTGCCCCAAGTACATTGAAAAGACTCTGCTGGTTACTTCTGTCCAATACAATGATATCTATGTTAAAAACGTATAGAAGTCTACTGATTAGCATACTAACAAAATCCCAGAACCTATTAATGTAGTTCTTATAGGTCACCAGGATGAGGAAGAACCAGTCACATGATGATTCTTTATCTAGGAAAAAACCTAGCACACATTTTTACTTCTCGTCGATTGAGACCATTGTTCATTCGGCTTACGTACATTTTCCTCCCTTGATTCCAAAATAGAATCCCAAAAAGCAAAGATGTGATCAGCGAATACATGGAGCGCATCAAGTTGTATGAAGGACTTCTCCAGTAAGACAAGTGTTGTTTCCAAAGGCAAGATTTGAACTGTCCCCAACCATTTTGTGAGAAGCGGGTTGGAAAATGCAACTCTCTTGAATTGGGAGGAGTACTCAGAGAAATTACAAGCGCTTTATTTTTCCTACAATCACAATGTTCAAAAATGAGTTTTGTATGAGGAGTAATATCACAATAATCAACATGGTACCAAGAACATTTGTCTTCCTTTTTTGATAGGGTTATCATGAATAAAATGTTGATACCCCTATACGAAAGACTGACAATAAAAGCACAGTTTTGTGTCCAAATTAGAGTGATTAAATGACAATCAACGACAATCCAGTTACCGAAGAAAAAAGAGACGACAATCCCGTCTTTGCCATAATGTCCAACAACCATTGGGTAAAAAAAGGTAGGAAATAAAGCACACAAAGGCAAAGAACGAGAATAGAAAGGCTAGTAATGACGACCGCAACTCAGTGATAAGAAATTATGAGCTTTTTCTGCTATTGACTTAGTAGTAATTTGAACATCGTTGCATCAAACACAGAACACCCTTACCATAAGTACATAGACAATATAGGTACCCATATGTTATGAGTTTTCCAGTAGTTTTTTAGCTATGCACTGTTCTCGACGACCACAAAATAGGTAAATCTATCTAAGACCACCTTTTGATTTTGCAACTGAAACTAATCCAAGATCACCTTAAGAGTTAAGACCACAGAAAGCTGAATAGTTTGGGAGACATCCTGGGGAAAGTGTCCACATGACTAAACAACTTCATAAAATGCTTATTTTGAAAAAACTTACGATGCAGTCATGCCAAGCAAGTCCATAATGACTATCCCAACTTGAAACTATTAAAGAAGTTAGCAAGTGAACTCACTGATACAAGATAGAATTCTTATACACTTGGGCAAAATCAATGGCAAGTTCGGCTTCTGCTGCTGTGGATGTGACCTCTAACATCCATGTCGCTGGATTGTAATTACTTCTTATTGTTAGAACCCCGGAGATATCCTGTTAGACAAAATGATTGAAACTGAACAGAATCATAGGAAACTTCTCATATCATACACATAGCCGTACAATTAGTAAAGGAAAAATATCAAAAAAAGACTTGTGTAATATTGGAGTAAACCGACCTCAAAATATTTGATGACGCTGCTTGAATGATGACCCAATGGTCCAGAGTAGATTATACGCCCGCCAGTTTTCAATAGAATTAACTGTAATAAATTCCAGTGGGTATTCAACATAACTTGTTTATGCTTTAGTAGATTTGGAATTCCAATAGCAAAAATTTCGAACTAAATGGTCTCCATAAACTAATATCGAATAAGTCTTGATCATTCACTACTGTATGTACCACAACCCTAATACATCTTAAAAGAGAGAACTAAGCTGTTGATACAATGTTAGGAAACGGTTTCAAGTCTGCAATGAAAGCTCAACCTGTTAAGGTTAAGCCTCCAAGTATACTATGTCTCACAGCGCTAATGTGGTAAGTACAACACCACCGCCAAAAATAACAGTAACCAACAAAAAAGTAGGTTCTCAAATTTGTCACTTTGTTCACCACTTTTAAATTTTCTTGATCAGGAAGATTTGTTGTTATTACATGACGATTCAGAATGTTTTCCAGCATGTACATAACACAGAGAGTCAAGAAATTCTACTAGTTGCAATTTCCAATGAAATAGCCCCCTTTTTTTTTTCATTTATTCTTTTAGCAAAATTCTGTATAAACTGACCCAATGAAATAGCTTACAGTACAAAATTTTATTTCAGTTCAATTTCAAAGTTGACTTATGCCCCGAGTAAAAATAGTACGCTAATTGGTTTCCTACCTCATCAAATGCTTCAAATATGTCAATACTTGGTTGGTGAATGGTGCAAACAATTGTTCTTCCCGTCTCAGCCACATTCTTTATGGCCTGCATAACAATTGCAGCTGCTCTTGCATCCAATCCAGTTGTAGGTTCATCCATGAAAATAATGGAGGGGTTAGCGACAAGCTCCACTGCTATTGTAAGCCGCTTTCGTTGTTCAGTTGATAAACCCGTGACACCAGGCATTCCTACCAAGCAATCTCTTATTTCATCAAGCTCCATGATATCTAGGACCTCTCTCACAAATTCCTGTGAACAAATGCATCACCTATAAAAATGAGATAGTCTTCAACCATTTTAGAAGAATCAATGAGTATAGACAATTTCTAAGATATAAACTCATGTGGACAGAGGTCATACATATTTAGTTTTCGAATCAATTTCAGGATGAAGACGCAGCCAAGCTGAATAAACAGCAGATTCTTCTACTGTAACTTGTGGGGAATGAATGTCACTTTGCTCACAGTAACCCGATATCCTAGCAAAAGTGTCTTGAATCTTAGGATATCCTCCAATTCTAATATCTCCATGAAAAGTGCCATTAGTTTTCCTTCCAGCAAGAACATCCAAAAGGGTTGTTTTACCAGCTCCACTGACACCCATCAATGCCGTAAGAACACCAGGCCTTAACACACCCGTAATATCACTAAGAAGTTGGAGTTTTTTCTGAGCGAAACCCTTTTCTCTCATTGCCTGAGATCAATCAAATGGAAATCAACAGTTAAGATCCTCTGATTACTCTTGATATATATCTAACAACTAACAAAGGGTTTATGCGAATACCGAAAAGGTTTCAACGTAATATTGTACATCTTGAAATGCTAAAGTTAGGGGCTGAAAAGGTAAAACCAGCCGATCTGCAAAATTGGATTAGTCACCCTTGTTAATTGTAGTAGGAATAAACTCAAAGGACGATTAACAGAGGAAGGGATCATTTGATACAATGCTCAAAACTAATTAGAATAGAAAGACGAACAATGCAAAAATATGACCTTTATGAGGTTTTGACGTAGTTTTCTGGTAGCTCTTTGACTTCGCTTTTGTATTGGCACCATTGGAGGAATCTTCACTTCCTTGTATTTGGAAGAGCTTTTCATTTGAAATAATAGCACGAGAACGAGGAGCTGGATTTTCATTTTGAAATGGAACGAGCACATATCACAATGATATTTTTGTTTGTGTTCTTATAATCAAAATATGAACTTACGGTTTAAGAAGGTTAATGCCAAGGTAAATCCAATGTTGAAGAGTATTGAAAACCCAAGTAAGGCACCAAGTGATAGCCAGAAGAAGTATCCCCTAAAGTGAAGTCCACGGTTTTCAAGTGTTTCATTCCCTATTGTCGTATTCCCAGCCATTGTCTACAAAAGATATACAAGAGCAGAGAATGGAGAATGAATAAGCTGATGTAGTGAAAAAGTGCCAGTGTTCTTTCCATACTGGCGTCCATCCAATAAACTGAGATATCTTGTTGCCCTTATTGAAGTTGTTAATTACGACAACTGATATGGAAAATTGACTAATATTATCTAAATGTACCTCAGTCCTCAGCATATATGTTTTAGAACAATAAGTGAACCACAATATCAGCATTAAATTGACTAAACATGGGCGCAAAGAAAAATGCAGCTCCAGATTTTGTTAATTGGAGGAAGCAACATGTAAAATTAGATGACAGAATTGAGACCCAAAATTAGGGTTACTTTTCTCATTATGTTGAAGTTATACAAGAGTAAAGAAGTAATTACACTAAGACCCTTATCTGCTAATCTATTTACAAAAGAGATCAATTATAAACTAATTACACACTACACCCATAACGTAACACTCCCCCTCAAGTTGGTGTGAAGATATCTATCAAGCCCAACTGGACACAATGGGGTGGAAACTCTTGCTACCAAGCCCTTTTGTGAATATGTCAACTAATTGATCTTCAAATCTCATAAAAGGCATACGTATTAAACCCTCGCTCAGCTTCTCCTTGATGAAGTGCCTATTAATCTCTATATGCTTCGTTTTGTCATGTTGAATAGGATTATGAGTAATGTTTATGACAGCTTTATTGTCATAATAGAGTTTCATAGGACCACTATCAGACATTCCCAAATCACGTAACAAGGTTTGGGGCCACAAGAGCTCATAAACACCATGCGCCATAGCTCTATACTCAGCTTCTGCGCTAGACTAGCGACCAATGATTGCTTCTTACTTTGCCAAGTAACCAAATTTCCCCCAAGGAAAGTACAGTAGCCAAAAATAGAGCATCTATCATCCATCGAACCAACTGTATCAGTAAATGCCTCCGACCGCAAGTGACCATGATTAGAGAACAAAATTCCTTTCCCTGGATGTTAAAGCATCCAACTCAAAACCAATTGGTCATGAGAGGAGAGACTGCTCAGGCTCATATAGTAGTTTTTCGAGGTGATAATTAACCGATGTGGGACAATTTCCGACACTCCCCCGGCCCGCACATCTAACCCCCGACTTGCACGTGGAGAGGTCAACAAAGAATCCGGAACATACGGATCACAACGGAACAAAGTGCAACTATGACACAAATAAAGGGGAAAAGCCTCCGAAAAACCTAGCTTTGATACCATGTAAAATTAGATGACAGAATTGAGACCCAAAATTAGAGTTACTTTTCTCATTACGTTGAAGTTATACAAGAGTAAAGAAGTAATTACACTAAGACCCTTATCTGCTAATCTATTTACATAAGAGATCAATTATAAACTAATTACACACTACACACATAACTTAACACAACAGATTTTGCTTCTAGCTAGATACTCACATTTTGCCATCTTGGAGCAAGAAATTCATTTACAGCCAGGCCTACCTCGCCATAAGTCAATGGCGAAACCCAAAATCCCCATTTCAACCAAGTTGGCATAGAGGCTGCGAGCAATAAGAGGGTTTAACTTTGTTTTTCATCATTCAAAACTCAAAGTTGAAAGATTCCATGAAAACTTACATTTTGGGATAATGAAGCCACTGAATAAAATTGAAGCTAATATCGACAAAGTACCAGCTGTTGTAGAAGCAACCATGGTGCGGAAAATAGATGCCAAGAAACGAAACATGGATGTTGCGGCAAAGTGCACAGCAAATAGTAGAATGAACTGTCGGAAGAACCTAAGACATAGAGGCAATGGTAGAAAACAAAATCCCATCAAGTTTAACTTTTCCATGGAGGGAATGTGTAATTTGAAGTACCAATGAAGCTTGGTACCTAGATGTGTAATCAATGATAACTAACTTAAATTACGGAGTAGTTGAGTAGAAATATAAAAAGATAACTTCCTAAAATCAAATTTGAAGGAATGCAAATTATATGTCCAATAAAACTAACCTCCCAGGCTCAGGGCTGTATCCTATGACATAATAAGTAAGAGAAGTCCAAAGTAGAGCTTGCACAAGTGAAACAGGAACCTTAAGAATGGTGGATGGGATTGTGTATGACCACGCTGGGTAGAAGTACAGGTCTCTCTGTTTGTACAAAACGGCAAGTCTTCCAACAATCATGGACAACTCTGGAAAACCTTCATAAAAAACAATGAGGAGAGCAAAGAACAAAGCACCCAGATAGGAGTTTGCATGAATGGCATCAACACCCATCTGACTTCTCAAGAATACAGTCATTGTGATAGATGCTGAGATAACAAGCTGCAAAGAAGAAAAGCTTTTGTATGCTATTATACGGGGCCTTAAAAAAAAATAAAACAATAAGGAAACAATAAAAAGTGAGGGTGAGGAATAATAAACCGCCGATTAT